>PVIY010034223.1:0-27293 GCA_004026745.1 Myrmecophaga tridactyla
AGGCCCCATTCCTGCTTCGGCTGGTGAGCCTCTCCTTTGGAGTTCATCCAGACCCTTCATCGGAGTCGTCGGCTTCGCAGCCTGCCCTGTGGATTTTGGACTCTGCATTCTTGCGGTCGCGTGAGATACTTTTATAAATTTTATATTTGCAGGTGTTCCCTGTTGATTCTGTTTCTCTGGAGAACCCTAACTAATACACCGTCCAACCCCCAAGAGTATTTTGCAAATACTTCTTTATTCACTACCCAAATTACTCTGGAAGATATCAGGGCATCACACTAACCTGAACAAACCAACAAAATCTCTTGCCCTATTCAAGATCCCATGTGGCTATGGTGTTCAACTGACTGTCTATATAAATTAAATTAAGAAATGCACTACCCAAATTGTAAATTTTGCACCAAATAAACATCTCACCCTTTGGTCTCTCACAGAAGGTGAAGTTTTAAGATATGGATGATATCATCCTTAACCCTGTATTCTGCTCGGCTTTAGTCCCATCCAGATCAGTTTCATTCATATCTCTATTCAAACTCTGATCCTTTTTTCAACATTTCAATCAGTTCTCTATGGGCTACTGCTGTCTTTCATAGTTTTAGAGCTCTGAGTCTCAGGTGTCACATAAATACCCAAAGTTTCTGGGAATGACCAGATTATATACAAACAGATCAGTATCTTAGAATTTAGAAATAACAGTTACAATTCCTGAATATATGGGAATGCTGTAAGAGCTTACAATCTAAGACCCTTCATAATAGGTTCCAACATGATAACCTATGCTCTTGACTTCAATTCAGAATTTATTATAGTTAGTCCATATGATTGAGGTGTGATATCATTTGTTTTATGATTCTGACATTTCATTCAACATACAGTCCTTAAGATTCATACACTTAGCTGGATACCTTACAATTCATTCCTTCTTGTGGCCACTCAGTAGTCCATTGCATGAATACATCATATTTTCCTCTTCCATTATTCAGTCATTGTACCTTTAGGCCACCTCCATCCATTGTGAATCCTGAACACTGCCACCATAAACACCAGTGTGTAAATGTCCGTTCGTGTCCCCACACTCAGTTCCTCCAGTTATACACTGAGCAATGGCAATTCAGGATCATATGGCAACCCATCCCTAGCCACCTATGGGACTACCACACTGCCCTCCAAGTGGCTATGCCTCTCACTTTCCCTACAGTGAATAGGTGCACCTCTTTCTTTGCATTTTCTCTAGCACTCCTTTCCCTCTGTTCATTTTTAAACAGTTTTATTCATACATCATACAATCAACCTAAGTATATAGATATAGACTTGCCTTCACCACCATAATTTATACTAAATCACTCTGCAAAGAATCCTTTCCCCTCCTCCATGCCCCCTGCCCATTGACATATTCTTTTGGCATAATACCTTTGTTACATTCAGTGGAAGCATATTACAATGTTATTGTTGACTACAGACTCTAGCTTGCATTTATTATACTTTTGAAAAAGAATATACCATTCTTTTTCAATATTGTGTAGTGTTGACATTCATTCATTCTCCTTCATGCAAAAACATTTTTATATTTTTACATTTAAACACATTGATTGACCACTCTAGATATTCCTAAATTATGCCATCTCAGTCTTCATCCTCTATCTTTCCTTCTGGTTTCATACGTGTCCCCAGCCCTTCTTCCACATTTAGCTTCATTCAGTGTACTTATATTATTGTGCTCAAATCAGGTAGTATTGTGCTATTCATTTCTGAATTTTTACAAACAGTCCTATTGCTCAATCTGTATTCTTGCAGCAACAAACTTACATTCTCTACACTGTTTCTATCTGCTGAAAACCTGTGGTCTTAACTTCAACTCTCAAAGTTCATTCATTATTATAGGTTCATATTAGTGAGATCGTACAGTATTTGTCCTTTTGGTTCTGGCTAATTCTAATCAGCATCATGTCCTCAAGGTTCATCCTGTTGTTACGTGCTTCATGATTTTATTCTGTATTACAGCTGCATAATATTCCATCATATGTATGTACCACAGCTTGTTCAGCCAGTCATTAGTTAATGGACATTTGGGCTGTTTCTATGTCTTGGCAATGATAAATAATGCTGCTATAAAAATTGGTGTGTAAATGTCTATTTGTGTACTTCCCCTCCGTCCTCTGAATTGCATTGCATTGATTGCTGGATCATGTGGCAATTCTATACTTAGCTCCTCGAAGCTGCCTTCCCAAGCAGGTGTACCATTTTACATCCCCATTCCCACCAAAAGTGGATTTTTTTTTGATAATGGTCATTCTAGTGGGTGTCAGTTGATATTTCATTGTGGTTTTAATTTGCATTTTCTAATGGCCATTGAAGTTTAGCATCATTTCATGCGCCTTTTAGCCATTTGTATTTCCTCTCCTGAGGAGTGTTTGTTCATGTCACTTGCCCATTTTTTTTAAAACTCATTTGTTTGGCTTTTTGTTGTGTGTTGAAGAATATTTATATATTCTGAATACTAAATGCTTATCTGATGTGTGGTTTACAAGTATTATCTCCCATTGACCAGGCTGTTTTTTTTTTACTTTCTTGACAAAGGTCCTTGATGCATAAAAGTGTTTAATTTTGAGGAGTTCTCATTTATCTATTTCTTTTTTCAGTGTGCATATTTTGGTGTAAGGTCTAGGAAACTGGTTCCTACTATAAATTTTATAAGATATTTCCTTACATTTTCTTTGAAAAAGTTGGATGGTCTTAGCTCTAATGTTTACATCTTTGACACATTTTGGGTTAATTTTTATGTAGGGTGTGAGATATAGATCCTCTTTTCTTCTTTAGCATACGCATATCCAATTTTTCAAAGCACTGTTTATTGAAGCAGCTTCTCCATCCCAGGAGGGTTGGCTTGAATGCCTCATCAAAGGTCAATTTTCCATAGATGAGAGGGTCTATTTTTGAGCATTCTATTCGATTCTGTTCATCAATATAACTATATTTATTCTAGTACCATGCTGTTTTGACCACTGCAGCTTCACAATATGCTTTAAAGTCAAACAGTGTGAGACCTCCCACTTCATTTTTCTTTCTCAAGACATTTTTAACCATTTATGGAACCCTGCTCTTCCAAATAAATTTGGTTATTGTTTTTTCTTTTCTGCAAATTAAGTTTTTGTGATTTTAATTCATATTGCATTGAATCTATAAATCTATTTGGGTAGAATTAACATCTTAACTATATTTAGTCTTCCATTCCACGAACACAGCATGCCTTTTAATTTACTGAGTCTTCCATGATTTCTTTTAAAAATTTCTTTATTTTTAAAGAATAGGTCTTTTGTATCCTTAGTTAAATGTATTCTTTTATATTTGACTGCTTTGGTTGCTATCATAAATTGATTTTTTTTCATGAGTTCCTCTTCAGATTACTCATTAGTCTACAGAAAAACTACGGATTTTGGGGTGTTGATCTTGCAACCTGCCACTTTGTTGTACTCATTTATTAGTTCTAGTAGTTTTTCTGTAGAGTTTTCAGGATTTCCAACATGTAGTATCATATCATATGCAAACTGAAAGAGTTTTATTACTTTTGTTCCAATTTGAATGCCTTTTGTTTCTTTTATTTTTCTAATTGCTCTGGCTAGAACTTCCAGCACAATGCTGAATAACAATGGTCACAGTGGGTATCCTTGTCTTGTTCCTGATCTAAAGGAAAAGATTCCACACTTTCCCCTTTGAAGATGATGTTTGCTGTTTTATTTTTTTCCTTTTCA
Organism: Myrmecophaga tridactyla; assembly: GCA_004026745.1. Classification (NCBI taxonomy): domain Eukaryota; kingdom Metazoa; phylum Chordata; class Mammalia; order Pilosa; family Myrmecophagidae; genus Myrmecophaga; species Myrmecophaga tridactyla. The sequence continues at coordinate 3,750 of PVIY010034223.1, forward strand.
TATATTCCCTTTATCATGTTGAGGAAGTTCCCATCTATTCCTATTCTTTGAAGGATTTTCATCAAGAAAGTATGTTGAATTTTTTCAAATGCCTTTTCTGCATCAATCAAGATGACCATGTGATTCTTCTGCTTTGTTTTGTTGACATGGTGTATTACATTAATTGATTTTCTTTTATTGAACCAGACTTGCATACCTAGAATGAATCCAACTTGGTCATGGTATATAGTTCTTTCAACGTTCTTCTGGATTAGATTTGAAAGTATTTTATTGAGGATTTTTGTGTTTATATTCATTAGAGATAGGTCTGTAATTTTATTTTCTTGTAGTAACTTTGTCTGACTTTGGTATTAGGGTGATGTTGAGATCATAGCTTGAGTTAGATAGCTTTCTCTCCTCTTCAATTTTTTGGAAGAGATTGTGAAGGATTGGTACTAATTCTTCTTGAGAGCTTGGTAGAATGCACATGTGAAACCATCTGGTCCTGGGTTTTTCTATTTTGGGAGGTTCCTGATGACTGATTCAATGTCTTGACTTGTGATTGATATGTTGGTGTCATCTTTTACTTCTCAAGCCAGTGTCGGTTGTTTACACCTTTCTAGGAAGTTGTACATTTCATCTAACTCTCAGATTTATTAGCACATAATTGATCATGGTATCCTTTCATTCCCTCCTCCATTCCTGTGGGGTCAGTGGTTATGTCTCCTCTTCAATTTCTGATTTTATTTATTTGTATCCTTTCTTTTTTTTTTTTTTTTTTGTTAACCTAGCTAAGGGTCCATATATTTTATTTATTTTTTTCAAAGAACCAATTTCTGGTTTTGTTGATTTTCTCAATTGTTTTCATGTTCTCAATTTCATTTATTTCTGTTAGAATCTTCATTATTTATTTCATTTTTGTTTGCTTTGGGGTTAGCTTGATGTTCTTTCTTTATTTCTTTGATGCAAACAGTTAATTCCTCAATTTTACTCTTCCTACTTTTATTGTGTGTGCTGTATGGCAGAGGTCACATTTCCTCTTTTTCCATGTGCATATCCCATTATTGCAGCACCATTTGTGGAATTTTTGTTTATTTGTTTTTGTTTGTTTTATGGGGGGAAGTACATGGGCCAGAAATAAACCTGGGTCTTCTGCATGGCAGGTGAGAATTTTACCACTGAACTATCTTTGCACCCTGCTCTTCCCTATTTTTTAATATAGGTTTTTAAGGCAATAAATTTCCCTCTCTACACTACCCTTCCTGCATCCCATTCAGTTTGATATTTTGTGTTTTCATTTCATATTTACTGATTTCTCTTTCAATTTCTTCCTTGCCACACTTTTTCTTTTTATTAAGAGTGTGTTGCTTAGCCTCCATATATTTGTGAATTTTCTGGCTTTGCTTTTTGGTCATTTCCAACTTCATTCCCTTATGTTCAGTGAAAGTGTTTTGTATGATTTCAATCTTTTTAAACCTATTGAGACTTGCTTTGTGACCCAGCCTATGGTCTATCCTTAAAAATGATCTATGAGCACTCTAGGAAAATGTGTTTCCTGCTCTTTTTGGGTGTAATGTTCTATAAATGTCTGTTAGGTCTGATTCATTTATTATGTTATTCAAATTTTCTGTTTTTATTGATCCTCTGTCTAGATAGTCTATCCATTGATGAGAGTGATGAATTGAAGTCTCCAACTATTATGGTAGAGGTTTTTATTTTGCTCCTTGGTGTTATCAGTGTTTTCCTCATGTACTTGTGAGTCCTCTGGTTCAATGCATAAATATTTGTGATTTTTATATCTTCTTGTTCCTTTTATTAATGCATGGTTTCCTTCTTTGTCCCTTTTAATTGTTTTTACATTTGAAATCTAATTTGTCAGATATTAATATAGCTACTCCTGCTCTTTTCTGATTGCATGAAATTTATTTTCCCAACTTTTCATTTATAACCTATTTTTATCTTCAACCTAAAATGACTCTACTTTAGACAGCACATAGATAGGTCCTGTTTTTTTCAATCCAATCTGCCAGTCTATATCTTTTAATTGGGGAGTTTAATCCATTAACATTAAATATTATTACAGTAAAGACAGTATTTTCTTCTACCACTTTGTCTTTTGGATTTTTTAAGTCATATCTAATTTTTTCCACTGTTTACCATTACTGATAGTCTTCATTTCTACACTCTTCTCGAGACCTCTTTCTCGTGCCTTTTCCTATCTGCCTGTAGTGTTCACTTTAGTAGTTCTGCAGAGCCAGTCTCTTAGTCACAAATTTTCTCAGTAATTGTTTTCTCAGTGATTGTTTGTCTGAAAATATTTTAATCTTCCTCTGATTTTTGAAGAACAATTTTGCTGGATATAGAAATCTTGGTTGGTAGTTTTTCTCTTTTAGAATCTTAAATATATCATATCATTACCTTTTCATATTCATGGTTTCTGCTGAGGTATCCACATGTAGTCATATTGGGCTTCCCTTGTATGTGATGGATTTCTTTTCTCTGATGCTTTTAGAATTCTCTCTTTGTCTTTGATATTTGACAATCTGATTAGTAAGTGTCTTGGAGTATATCTATTTGGATCTATAATATTTGGTGGTATGCTGCAGTTCTTGGATTGCAATTTTACCCTTCATAAGACATGGGAAATTTTCAGTGATTATTTCTTCCATTATCTTTCTCCTCCTTTTCCCTTTTCTTTACTTTCTGTGACCCCTGCAACATGTATATTTCTGTTCTTCATGCCATCATTGAATTCCCTGAGACCCTGTTTATATTTTTCCATTTTTCCTTATTTTTTGTGTGTGTGTTAGTTTTCTTATGGCCAGTCTTTTAGTTCACTAATCCTTTCTTCTGTTTCTTCAAATCTATTGTAGTTTCCCATTGTTTGTTTCATCTCTTTTATTGTGTCTTTCATTCCCATAAGCTCTGTGATTTGTTTTTTTCAAACTTTCATGTCTTTCTTTTTGTTCACCCAATGTCTTCTTTATATTTTTCCTCAACTCATTGATTTGATTTTTGATGAGATTTTCCATGTCTACCCAAATATACTTAGTTAGATATTTTCAAGTCTTGAATCTCATTTGAAGTGTCGGTTTGTTCTTTTGACTCGACCATATCTTCAATTTTCCTAGTATGACTCATTGTTTTGTTAGCATCTAGGCATTTGATTTTCTCAGTTAGTTTATCTTAGTTTGTTCTCAATCTGTTCTTTGACACTCAGGTCAACTTATTCAGACCACTAGCATAGCTTCTGCTTATCTGATAAGAATTTTTTAGTTCTTTTTCTTCCTGTTTCTTATCCTGCCTACATGGAGGTTTTGTTTGTTTGTTTTGATTTTTGAGAAGATTCTCCTCAGATATTTTTAAATCCAGTCAATTTTTCCCAGACCAGATTGGCCCACATCTCAGGAGAAAAGGATAGCCAACATCATTTTCCCTGAGGGAGAGACCCAGCTGGTTGTCAACTTTCCTATGAAGCCTATAGAGTTTGCGCTTTTCCTATTATGCACAGGGCTTCCCAGCAGCTTAAAGTGATGTGGTGCCTTTAATTCAGCAGACTTTCCTTCCCCAGGGTGTGGATGAGTAAGAGACGAATTGTATGATGCCTTCAGTTGCTTCAGTTTTCTAGTCTTGGGGTCTGAATTCCTTGAAGAAGGGATTCCACTTGAGTAGGCCCCTCCTTTCTCTTGGGAAAGGTATGACCCTTTGATAATTAACTTCCTTCTCCTGGCTAGTTACTTTGTTTCTCAGACCCCAAGGTCAGTGTTGGTGCTTGAGAGTGCTTCCAGTTCTATCTAATGAGTTGTCAAGGTGCAGAAAAAGAGCAAAAAAAAGAAAAACCTTTTCAGGGTTGGAACTCCACTCTTCGAGCTTATCAATCAAGAGCATAACTTGTCACATAGCTTTTGTATCTCCAGGCACTAAACACCCCTTTTTCCTAGGGTTTATCCTTTTTCCAGTATTTTGTGCTGTCCAACTCAAAAAGCCTCTTTTTATTTATTTTTTTCATCAGTTCCACTTTGCTCTACTGGGGCAAAAATTTCTAAAACCTTTAGTACCTATCCAGGTTTATATATGCTGGGGGTCTATTTATCAGTAGTCAGAATTTGTTCATCAATTCCACAATTGAAGCTTGCTTGAGCTAAGCCCTGGCTGCTAGTAAAGTCTGTTTCCTTTCTCTTCAGTGAACCAGTCTGCCATGCCTATGGGAGAGGGGCACCAGCCTCTGTGGTTTGGGGACTTAAGTTCTGTGTGGAATCTTAGCAGTTCCACTTCTCCAGGCTGGTATATGCTGTGTGTCTAGTTACTAATATTCCCCCAGAAAGTGTTCTGCACCTTTCCTGGCTACTTACTAGCTGCTTGGAGGACAAACTAAACTCCACACCTAGTGTTCTACCATTCTTTGTAAAAATTTTCCAATCTGGCCCTGACAAAAAACATTCTAGTAGATCAAAATAGATTAATGCAAACTGAAGTTGAGCTCCAATTTCAGCTGCTTTTGAAGATTAAATATATTTGCTAAAGGAGATTGACACATCCTGAGATACACGATACATAGCCATTTTTATGGGAACAGTAAATTTTTTACATCTCCATTATTAAGTGTTGCATTCATGTGGAATATATAACAGTTCAAACTTATGAACATACCCAAGAACTATATTAACTCTCATGCCTTCCATCATAATATAGTTAAAAGGGACCTGGATCAACTGGATATGACATAGAATATTACAATGGCCCACCTTATTGTGATATCATGTTAATCAGCTCATATGAAAAGGAAGTAGCAAGTATGTTAGTGAAGAGGGTGGGAGATAAAATCTAGAGATCAGGAACCATGGAGATGCCTCCAAATTAAAGGGCATATAATTGCACCTAATATTATCCACCATAAAGAACAAAGCATAATGCTTAAGAAGAGAGGTGAATTGTTTTTCTGGAGAATGTTTCAGAGGGAATATTCTTGTATTTTGAGGGGAACAGATTGTAGCATGTAATAGTGGAAATTTAGAGACCATTTATTACATAATTCCATTTTAGAAATATCGGAGAATTTTCAAGAATGGCAACAATGGAAATGAAGAGAATTTGATAAATTTTAGGTGTTTCTCTTTTAAATTGGGTGTAGGAGATAAAGATCAAGTAAGAAATCAATGATGGCATATAAATTCTTAAATTAGACAATCCTGTGGATAAAGATGACAACTTATGAAACACATAACACTTTTGGATAAATATTTAGAAGATCTTATGTTTAACTTGTTTATGTGAACTTCAAATGGAAATAATCAGTAAGATATGACTCTTGGCTGTGCATACATGTATTAAATTTAGAATCTTAAGTATACATTTAGTACTGAAATTCAGGAACCTAGAAGAGCTCACTGAAGTTTGAGAAAAGAAGAGGAATTAAGAATGACTCCTCCATTATTCAATGTTTGGAGGAAATGAATAGAATGAGTAGAGATTACTAATAAGTAAGACAAAAATCTAGTTGATAAAAATCAAAGAAGATACATTCTTAAAGTAAAATGGAGTATTCAATTGTATTCAATATATTTGAAAGATGGAATAAAATATGAACATTAAGCATGATCATTTTTAGGAGGTCATTTTCATGCAAAGGGAAATGATGAGGAAGCAAGTCAGATCAGAGCTATTTAGAAAAGAGTAATTGAACGAAACAGAGATGGAGATGACAATGTCTATTTTTTTGGAAGCATTTTGTTATAAAGAGGTAATGAGATGGGGACTATTATTATGGGAGATGATATAAATGTAGAACAAGAAAAGCATTGCATTGTGTTTTTTTACAAACTAAGAGATACCCAGATATGTTTTTAGGGTTTTGAAATAATTCATTAGAGAATTACAAATGAAAAAGGCAGAGAGAGAGAGAATAATTATAAGAACCAAGTGTGTCTTAATTTCCTAGGGTTTTGGAGTATCACAAATTGGGTAGTTTTAAATAGCAGACATTTATTTTCTCACTAATCTGAAGGTTAGGAGTTCAAATGAATTTATCATCAGGGCCATGCATCCCTAGAAGTCTTTAGTGTTCTGTCAGGGGTTTGTCTACTATATATGCTGTTTTCTGTCTTGTGCTCTGTCTTGGGACATAACTTAAGCTCTTCTCCATTACATTGCTGTCTTCTTGCTCTGTTTGGGACCAAATTTTATGTCTTCATAAAGGCACAAGTTGTGTTGTTTTAGGTCCACAATAATCAAGTTGGCCATCATCTTAACTAATAACATCTTCAAAGTTACTATTTCCATATAAGATCATATTCACAAGATCAGGGGTTAGGACTTGAACATGTCTTTCTGGGAGACACAATTCAATCCATAATAATGTCCTTTCATCAACATATTAGTATATATCCTTCTAATTGTACTTTTCTACAAACTATATGAATCATTTCATTGCGATATTATTTATACTTAGACTCAGCTTCATTATTTTCTGCCTTTAAAATCCACAATGAGAAAATTTAAACATTTGGCCTGTATTTTAGCTTCAAATGTTGTATTTAATTTTTGTGTTTCCACTGAATAAACAATAGTATCCACATAAATACTTCATCAACTCATCTCTTGTACACCAATAAAATCCATTGTTATTTGTTCTCAAACAATATGTACAGTCTTTTTCCTTTTTCCCCTTTCTGCTTGTCGTGGCATTTTATTGATTACAATTGTTCCCCAGAATTTGAATATTTATTCTACTTCTTTGTGCCATATCCCATTTCTTGGCATCTCTCAGTTCACATATATAATACATTCACTATAGAAGACTGTCCTGTACAAGTGATTTGTAATGAGCAAGGCCTTCACATTCATGCATTATTTTCTGGATTCTCCCTGTGGGGAATGTTTCACTTGTCACTTGATTCTTTACAACACATATTGATGTCAAAGAATAATGTTTTCTAAGATGTTAGAATGTCAGAGTTGTAGATTTTTGATCTTAAAGAAGAATGAATAGACAGTAACTTTACTAGTGGCTCAGTCTAAAATGTGATCTTAGAGAGTTATTCCACAACATTTGTTATTGTATAAGAAAACTGGATTTCTTTAGATGCACTCCTACTAATGGAACTGCACTAGGTCTCAAACATTGTAAGCTTTCCAAAAGATAATTCACCTCAGCTATGTGTACAGTGACAACTGCTTCTTCTTATCAGCACATTTCTAATTCTTCCTAAATAATTTAAAAGCTAATTTTGCATAATGCTTATAACTAATGATTCTTTTTATAGAAATAAGGATGTGAAATGACATACTTTACATTTTTAAATTTTTTTGCATTTTATGTCTATTCATGTACTTTTACTTAAATATAATTCTATTATAATTTAATATATTTTGTAATGCTAATTATGATAAATCAGTAGACATTTATTTAGAAACATCCATATAAGTATGTGGTTTAAATAAGCATAAATTGCAGCCTATATAATTGTCTAGTAAACATATTAATAATATTTACAAAGTGACATATAATTCTAAAGAAGTTTGAGGTTATGTAATGGTTAATTTCAGGTGTCAACTTAGTCTTTTGATGCAGTTCAGTTGTCTGGTCAGGCAAGTACTGGCTTAATCATTACTTAAAAGTAATGGTTTAATAAATAGAAGACTGGTTTATTAAATCCTCAGTCAGTTGATCAACTAAAGTGTGTGTCTTCTGCAAAAAGAGAATTCAATATGCTGGATTCAATCCAATCAAAGACATTTAAGAGAGAAGAGAGAATTTTCTCTTTCTTGTTCATCCTGCCAGCTTCTCCTGTGGAATTTGTCAAGGGCCTTCACAAGAATTATCAGCTTTATAGACAACCTATGGGTTTTTGACTCTTTTATCTCCAAAGTTGGATGAAACCTTTTCATAAATCTCATATTTACAGATAACTTTTCTTGGTTATGTTTTTCTAGAGAACTCTGACCAAACAGCTTGGTGCCAGGAGTGGTTTTTGAGAAACAGAATTTTAGAAATGGGTTTTTGAAAGTGGCTTTCACTTTGATTAGATTCAAAAGCATTAAACCTCTGTTTCTAATAATCAAGAAGTTACTGACAGTCCATGGTATGAATTGGCAATATAGATACACAAAATACCTCCATTTGATTCTCCTAATCATGCTTTATATGAAGCAAGTCTTTGGGTGACAATGTTTTGACACATTAATAGAGTTTTGTGGAATTAAGAGGTATAATGATGTTGGCTGGTTGTTCTTAGATATGCTGATACAGTTATGAGAGAAAGGTATGAGCTGAAGGCTACGAATTTGCAACTTAAATGCCATTTGAAATATGTAAAACTTTCTATGTATGCCCTGAAGGAAAATCTCATTTCCTGTGGTTGTAGACTTGAGTTCTCTGAAAACCAGAATCAGAGTCTCATTGTGAAAGTAGCAGGTTTACAATGTAAACAAAATTCTCAAACTTGGAGGGTGTCACCTGTTAAAGTAAGGGCTTTGATTGGAGAAGAATGGGATTATGAAACTTGGGATGTGGACAAATGGATTTATAATGCAGAGATTTTGCATTTATTGTTGTAGCTCAAAGGATTAGAAAGGCCTTAACAGTTTGTTTAGGTGACTGAAACATGGATCAAATGGTGGCTGCCATTACCTGAGGTCAAAATACCAGAATGTCCCTGGTATTATGTAGATGAAGGGCTCCAAGACTTGGAAAAATTGAAATGTTAGAGTGGATTTATTATGAAAGACATGCTCACACACCCCAGGAATGTTGGGAGGACACACTTTTACCAGGATTTTGAGGAATGAATTTTTTAAACTAGTTCCATCATCCATGAAGAACTCTGTAGTAACCCTTCTCTGTAGATCAGATATTACTGTGGAAACTGCTGTCACTGAGCTGGAATCCTTAAAAACAATGGGGATAATCAGACCCAGATTTGGCAGAAGCCAGGTGGGAACAGTTGATAGGTGCCCTGTAACTGATATGCAGCTGCTGATCTGGCAAATGCTTTTTTCACAATAGACGTTAGCAAGAACCACCAGAAACAATTTTCATTCAGTTGGCAAGGCTGGCAGTATACATTCACTTTCTTACCTCAGGGGTATAGCAACTCTCCAGTAGTATATCATAATCTTGTCTGCAGAAACATGATCATTTCTCCCACCCACAAGACATCACACTGGTCCATTATATTGCTGATATGTTGATTGGACCTAGTGTGCAACTACTCTAGATTTATCTGTAAAGCATTTGTGTTTCAAGGGAGGGAGATAAATCTAACAAAAACAGAGGGGGCTTCCACTACAGGAAATTTCTAGGTGCCCAATGATGTGGGCATTTCAAGATGTCTCTTCTAAGGTGAAAGATAAGATGTTGCACCTTGACCCTCATATGACCAAAACTGAGACACAAAACTTTTGGATTTTGGAAACAACATATCCCTCACTTGGGTGTTGCTCTGGACCATTTACTAAGTGACCATAAAAGCTGCTAGTTTTGAATGGGGATTAGAATAAAAAGAGGCTCTCTGACAGCTCCAGGCTGCTGTGTAAGTTGCTTTGTCACTTGGTCCCTATAATCCAGAAGACCCAATGGTGCTGGAAGTATCAGTAGCAGATAGAAATGCTGTTTGGAGACTTTGGCAGGCCTCCAAAAGAGAAACATGATGCAGGTCTTAGAATTTTGGAGTCATTCTCTGCACATAATTAATCTTTTTGAGAAAAAGCTTTTGGCCTGATACTGGGCCTTAGCAAAGACTGAAAGCTTACCCTTATGTCACCGCAAAACAGAGTTGTCTATCATGAGATGGGTGTTGTCTGACCCACCAATCCCTGAAGCTGAGTATGAACAGCAGCATTCCATCATAAAATGGAAATGGTATATAAGAATATGGTTCAAGCAGTCATGAAAGCACAAGTAAGTTACATGAGGAAGTGTCCCAAAAACCCCTGGGCTCCACTCCTTTTATCTTATATCTTAGCTCAGAGATAAGGCACTTGGAGAGTTTCTTATGAACAGTGGCTGAAAAAAGAGAACTCAAGCCTGGCTCACAGATGTTTCTGCACAATAGGCAGGCACCACCCAAAAATGAACAGGTGCTGCACCACAATCCATTTCTGAATCGTCCCTGAAGGACAGTGGTGAGTGGAAATACTCACAGTAGGCAGAACTTGGAGCAATGCACCCAGTTGTTACTTTTGCTTGGAAGAAGAACTGGCCAGTGGTTCATGGGTATACTAACTCATGGACTGCTGCTAATGGTTTGTCTGGAATGGTCAAGGACTTGGAAGAATCATGATTGGAAAATTGGTGACAAAGAGGTCTGGAAAAGAGGATGCAGATGTACATTTCTGAGTGGGCAAAATACATGAAGATATTTGCATCCCACATGAATGTTTACCAGAGGATGACTTCATCAGGGGAAGATTTTAATAATCAAGTGGATAAGATGACCCTTTCTGTAGCCACCAGTCATCTGCTTTCCCCTGCCATCCCTGTCATTACCTTATGAGCTCATGAACAAAACAGTCATGATGGCAGCAATAGAGATTGTGCATGGACTCAGCAACATGGATTTCCACTAACCAAAGCTGGCATAGCTATAGTCACTGCTGATTATCCGATATGCCAGCAGCAGAGACTCATACTCAGTCCCCAATATGGCACCATACCCTCAGGTGATCAACCTGCTACCTGGTCACAGGCTGATTACATTGAACCGCTTGCATTATGGAAGGGGCAGTGATTTTTTCTAAGTGGCATAGACACATACTCCTGACATCTGTTTGCCTTCCCTGAACACAATAATTTTATGAAAACTACCAACTATGAATTTACAGAATGCCTTATTCACCATCATGGTGCTCCACACAGCATTGCTTCTATACAAGGATCCCGCTTCATAGCAAATGAAGTGTCGTAAAAGGCACATTCTCATGGAATTTTCTGGTTTTACCATGTTCCCCATTATCCAAAGGCACCTGGGTTGATAGAACAGTGGAATGACCTTTTGATAACCCAATTATGGTGCCAATTAGGGTGGCAATACCTTGTAGGATTTAGGCATGTTATCTAGGAGGCTGTGAATGTTTTGAATCAATATCCACTGTGTCATGGTCAGGTGCATGTGTCAACTTAGCCAAGTGGTGGTACCTGTTTGTCTGGTGGAACAAGTGCTGACTTGTCTGTTGCAATGAGGACATTTCATAGAATTAAATCATGATCATGTCAGCTGTATCCACAGCTGATTCCATTTATAATCAGCTAAGGGGAATGTCTTCTGCAATAAGTGATGCTTAATTAATTACTGGAAGTCTTTTCAGAAGGATTCAGAAGAAACAGACTCTCTTCCTGCTTCAACTAGGGAGGCTCTCCTGTGGAGTTTGTCCAGACCCTCCATTGGAATCGTCAGCTTCACAACCTGCCTTGCGGGTTTTAGAATCTGTGTTCCCATGGTCACATGAGACACTTTTGTAAATTTTATATTTGCAAGTGTTTCCTGTTGATTCTGTTTCTCTAGAGAACCCTAACTAATATAATTTGGTGCCAGGAGTGGGGTGCTGTTGCTGCTGATTGCAAATACCAAACATGTTAGAATGACTTTTTGAATAGACAAGGGGAATATTTTGGAGGACTTGTGAGGAGCTTGATAGAGACGGCCTAAAATGCTTTAAAGAGACTGTCAGTAGAAATGTAGACTCTAAAGCTACCTGTGCTGAAGCTCTAGACAGAAATGAAGCATGTATTATTTCAGACTGGAAGGAAGGTGAGCCTTGTTTTAAAATAGCAGACAATCAGGCAGAATTGACTAGTGGCTTTGGCTGGAAGGCAGATTTTAATAGCCATGAACATGGATATGTAGCAGAAGAGATCTCCAAATTAAATGTGGAAAGTGCAACTTGGTTTTTCCTCGCAGCTTATAGTGACATGTGACAGGAAAGAGATAAGCTGAGAACTGAACTCTTGAGTACAAAGAAACCAGAAATTGATGTCCTGGGTAATTCTGTACCTCCAGAAAGGGAGACCACAGAGAATAGTGCCCTGTGTGAGGATTTAACCATATGTGAAATCAGTCAGCCATTTCAGAGAAACCCAGGATCAGACATGGAGTTATCCAGGAAGGATTTGTGAAAACTCCTTATGTCTGATGGGCATGATCCAAGGTTACTGCATAGAAAGCCAATGAGAATGCTGTAGAACCTGTATAAACAGCCACTGCCAGTCTGGACTGGAGAGTTCAGAGAAGGGACACATTGGAGGAAAAATAACTTCAGAGGCAAAACCATGGAGGCTGAGGTAAGAAGTCAAGAAGCCTTGGGCCAGGAGAGCAGACCCACCCAAGCCCATGGAAAGAGTGAATTTGCCCCAAAGGCAGAGAATGGGCTTTCACCTCATTGCAGTGGAAGAGTCATGCCTCTTCAGGCCTTGGAGAGGGTGAAGCACATTCCTTGGGGCTTGAGGAGAGCCTGGCTGCCACCACATGGAGGGGTTGAATGTGTATCCTGGAGATGGTAGAGAGCCCGGGTGCAGCCTCAATGCTTGGAGAGGGTAGAGCTGAGAAAAAGGTGGTCTCCCCAATGTCCCCCAAGGCTGCATTTGGAGAGAGGCAGGCCTCTGCATAGACCTTTGGAAAGAGTAGGACTGCCACTTTCTAAAGCCCTGAAGATAAATGACCTTCAGACTTTCAAATCTAATGGTCTTTGCCATGCAGATTTTCAAAACTGTTTGGGTCCAGTGACCCCTGTGTTTGTTCCTCCCTATGGATATGTGTATATATATCCCATGACTGTTCCTTCTTTGTATGTTGACAGCAAATAACCTGTCATGAGTTTTCAAAGGTCCAGAGAAAATGGAGAAAATTTTACCTTAGGACTGTCCATGCTTTTAATTAACTTTGATGAGACTTTGTACTGATTTTAATCTTGAATTAATCTTGTATTTGAAATGTTACTGGAATGGCTTAAGGTTCTCTGATATTGTTATGGAATGAATGTAGTTTGTATATGGGGAAAACATGTCTGTTTTAGGGTCCAGAGGGTGGAATGTGCTGGTTTGAAAGGATGTCTGTCCCCTAGAAAAGCCATGTTTTAATCTAAATCCTGTTTAGTAAAGGCAGAATAATCCCTATTCAATACTGTATGGTTGAATCTGTAATTAGATCATCTCCCTGGAGATGAATGTCAATGGAAAGTGCAACAACTCAATCCAAGCAGTACTACCAATGGCTCAAAAACTACAGGAATGTAGGTTTGTGCTACCCCAGCAGACAAAGAACAATGGTCAGCTGAAGTGCTTGGTGAGGGTAAAGGGAACATGGAATGGGTAGTGGAAAAAGGTAGTGATAAATACAAACTATGACCATGTGACCAATTAGATAAACGAGGAGTGTGACAGTATGACTACTTCCTCCTTTTGTGATGAGTTTGTTTGTATTTTTTGTACATCAGCAAATATCTTATTTTATTCTTGTCATATACATAAGTTGTATTATTCAAGTTATATTTTTTAAAATTCTAAAATATCAAGTTTAAGAGTGAATGTTACCTAAGGATTTCACCCTATTCTGGAGAGATTTAGTTGTTTCTGATTGTACACAAGACAGGTGAGTATTACATGAAGTACATATCTGTTATTGTGTTCTGTTTAAAGATTAAGTATAGTTTAAGGTGATGCATTTAGATGCCAAATTGACAAGGGGTAGACTGTGATGGATAGGTTCAGGTGTCAACTCGGCCAGGTGTTGGCACCCAGTTGTCTGGTCAGGCAAGCACTGGCTTAATCATTACTTTAAGAATATTTTGTGGTTCAATGACAAACCAGAAGCTAGTTTATTAAATCATCAATCATTTGACTGCATCTATAGCTGATTACATCTACCGTCCAATCAGTTGAAGACTTTTAAGAAAGAAGGGATAATTTTCACTTTCTTTTTCAGCCACCCAGCTTCGCTTATAGAATTTGTTAAGGAATTTTACTGGAGTTGCCAGCCTCGTGGTTTGCTTTATGGATCTGGAACACTTGCATCCCCAAGGCTGCAGAAGATAATTTCATATTTCCAGATATCTCTTGTTGGTTCTTTTTATCCAAAGAACCCTGACCAATACAGATATTAATGCTCTCTTGATATTGGAAAGAGCTTGTTACAAAGCTTTATCAAATACCATTATTCAAAAAACTGTGAATACTATCAAAAATCAAAGGAAGATAAATTTATTTTATTCTAAAAGATTTGCAGTGCATCTCTGTGTTGGTAGAAATATTTAGGTGGAGTATATCACAAAGTGACCATCAAAGATTTGAGTTTTGATCTCACAGAAAATGCTCTTAATCACTGAATTATCATCAGTTTTACAACACTGTAGGAAGATGTTTCTGCAAAATACATTGTTATTTTGCACATTTAGCTCACAGTTCATAGATTCATTAATTTCCAACTGATATCCCTCCTTTTATTTATTTTTTCTTTCTCTTTGATGGCATATTAATGAATGTGGGATATTCCTTGTCTCCAGCAACATTATTACAAAATATTTTGTTGAAAAGGTGAAGAGACAGCCAACTCAATTGGAGAAAACATTTGGAAATCACATATCAGACAAAGGTTTGATTTCCTGTATATACAAAGAAATCATACAGCTCAACAGCAATAGAACAAGCAACCCAATTATAAAATGGGCTAAAGATATAAATAAGCATTTTTCTGAAGAACAAATACAGATGGCTCAAAAAGTACATGAAGAAATGCTCATTTTCAGTGCTACAAGGGAAATGCAGATCAAGACTACAACGAGATACCACCTCACACCTATAAGAATGCCCACTATTAAAACAAACAGCAAACTTTGAATGTTGGAGAGGATGTGGAAAAACTGGGACACTTATGCACTTCTGATGGGAATGTATAACGGTGCAGCCAGTATGGAAGACTGTTTGGTATTTCCTTAGGAAACTACAGAGTTGCCCTATTACCCAGCAATAGCACTACTTGGTATATACCCAGAAGAGCTGAAAGCAATGACACAAACAGACATTTGCACACCAATGTTCATAGTAACATTATTTGCAACAAATAAAAGATGAAAACAAACCAAATGTCCATCAACAGTCAAGTGGATCAACAAAATATGGCATATACATACATGGAGTATTATGCAGCAGTAAGATGAAATGACATCCTGTAGCACATGACAAGATGGATGGACTTGAAGACATAATGCTGAGTGAAATAGACCAGACACAAAAGGATAGATACTGTATGATTCCACTTTTATGACCAGCACAATGATATAATCAGAGGCTTATAATACAGAATATAGGAGACTTAGAGATACATAGAAGCTAGAGATGGTTAAACTGTTAACTAATGAGGTTGAACCCAATGCAAAGGAATAGATAGACGTGAAGATGGCTCTCTAATGGGTCTATAAGTAACATTACCATATTGAAGATGAACAAGATTCATGTGTAGACCTACATGTCCCATTGATTAACACTAGAAATGTGAATTTGTCCTTGCAAGACTTACTTCAAAGATACAATTTTTGTACAAAGAATGTTTAAGCCTAGGGTACAGGGGGAAACTGCTATTGCATGCTATGGGCTATGTTCAAAAGGAAAACATCAGCACTACCACAGCAACAGCAGAGGTAAATAATAGGGGGAGGGGCAAGAGTCAAGAGAGGTTTAGATTTCATATTTGACAAGGGTATGTTTATTGTTTTCTGTTCTCTTGAGAACACTGAAATTATCAAAATTGACAATGTTGATGGACTGTGGACTTTGGGCACTATACATGATGACAAACGAATGCATGTGGCTTTCAAAGGTTGCAGTGACTGAGAAGTAGATTGCCAAACAATGGTGTATACTTATGAACGTAGGTTGTGCTGCTACAAAAAGGAACAAGGTCATGATGAATGCAACAATGTGAATGAGCATGTGGGACATTGAGTGATGCAAAATAAGCCAGAATCCAAAGAACAACAATGGTATGGTCACCTTTAGAAAATGCTTATAAGAAAACAGGGACCTAGATTGTAAGCTTTTAGAACAGACACTTTAAGCCCAGAGGGGTGATATTTATTTTTGGATTACAAGAGGCTGTTTATATATATATATTTATATATATAACCTGATATCTAGAGATAAGAATGAAGCCAATCAGGTTGGGATTAAAGTAATTCAGAGCACAGAGGTAAGGAAGAGAGTGTTTATATTTTAGAATCGCACAGACTCTTTGAGACCAAAGGAGGAAAGATTCATTTGGTGTGGAACTGAAATGTTCTGTAGCACATAATCTCATTCAACATATTTGTATAGCTCATTTGAACAGTTGAAACACAGGGAGCCTAGAATAAGAAAAATGACCTTTAATCCTGTATAGATTATTGTAATGCCTAGATACATCCAAGAGTATATTAAGCACATAATCAAAAAGTATTCACAAAGTCCCATGAGGGATGGGAGAAAGAATACCAAACTTTTAAACCTTACCATCAGGGAATGCCCTAATACTGTGTCAAACTTTAGGGACATCAAAATCAACAGGCCATGCCTTAGATCCTGAAGCTTACTCCTGTGAAGCTTATGTAGGTAGTGGAGAAGCTTAGACTACCTATAGGTATGCCTAAAAGTTACTTCTTGAGGACCTCATTTGTTGCTCAGATGTGGCCTCACTCTCTCTAAGCTCAACCTGCAAGTGAAATCATTGCCCTCTCCCCT
Source organism: Myrmecophaga tridactyla (assembly GCA_004026745.1). Taxonomy (NCBI): domain Eukaryota; kingdom Metazoa; phylum Chordata; class Mammalia; order Pilosa; family Myrmecophagidae; genus Myrmecophaga; species Myrmecophaga tridactyla. Next base: position 20,431 of record PVIY010034223.1, read on the forward strand.
ACATGGAACATGACATCCAGGGGTAAATGTCTCTCTGCTGACATGAGAAATGACTCACAGGGATCAATCTGCCCTGTCACCATGGGATCAACAATTCCATCCTGACCAAAAGGGTGAAAAGAAGTGTAATTAATAAACTAGCAGTGGCAGAGAGAGTTCAAATAGTCAAGATGCTACTATAGGTGGTGCTCTTATGCAAGCTTCAGTTAGACCTTGCTACTTATCATAACCCACCAACCTCCAATGAGGACCATTCCAGCCAATCCTAAAGAACACCTAGGGCAAAATATAAGATCCCACAAGGGTTTCATGCACCAGAGTAACTTTCCCTGGTTCAGATAAGTCCTGAAGCCTAGAGGGTCTGGCTCTCCAGAACATTAGACAGTTTCATCTCCCTACCCCATATTAGTGAAAGACCCTTCCAACATGCAAAAGTTAGAATGGCCATAGCCCAAACACCTCTAAAGAGAGGGATGGAAAGATCAAAGGTGATGGTGGAGTTACAGAGAAGATAGTGTTTAACAAATGAATGTGAATGCTGAATCATTAAATTGATATCTCTTTTAGTGTCCAGTATCTTAGAGCAGCTAGAAATATAAACCTAAAATTATGGAATTGTAACCCATGTCAAACTCCAAAATATCTAATTACAACTAATCATGGTGTTGTGCTCTAAAATTTTTGCTTTTCTATATATGTTATTTTTCACAAAAAAAGAAGAAATAAAAGTCAATTGTGATGATTAAAAAAAAAATCTAAACCTTCTAGCCTCCCAAATTCTGGAGCTGCTAGAAGGAAAAATCTGAGATGATGATATGGAAGCCCATGACAAACTCTGGGATCTATCCTGTAACTACTTGTTGAAGAATGCTTTGAAAACTATTGCTTTTTCTTTTCTTTGCTTTGTGTATGTTATATTATACAATAAAAAAAGTTTAAAAGAGAAAAAAAATCTGGCCCTGATATACATGCCAAATCTTTTCTATATTGCTCAGTTTACTTTTGAAATTGCATAATACTTCTGAAATATTCAAATGCATTTTCTACAAGTCATGCCATGGTTTTGTAACAATTCATTAATTTAATTAATATTCATAAATATATATCCCAGTCTGAAATAATTTCAAAAATGTAAATATTTACAATTGTCATTCATGATATATTTCATCCTTTTCTTTCATCTTTCTTTTTTTCTGTTTCTATCTTTTTTTCTTTGGAAAAGCTCTTTTGGGATTCTCTGACAGCAAAGAGGATTGACAACCAAACCAAACACGGACAGAATATGAAGAGAAAATATTGAGATTGAGGTATTCCAGAAATAGAATTGAAAGTCAATTTGATGTTAACCATGTGAATTGTGACCAAGAGATGAGCATATACTTGAAGGGGTGTGGGAGCAAAAATAATTTAATGAGTTAACATCATTGGAACCTAGTTTCATTTCAGGAAGTGGAATGAAAGAAAGTCATCAAGGAATTTTGCTTTTCTTATGAAAGGAAAGAGGAAGGGCAAAAGAATGTAAGCAGAAAAATGGCATAATTACAACTGTTTTTTGAGAAAATCTATTTTTGTTCACTGTTTAGTGAATTATAAGGTAAAATATAATAAAATATAGAAGTAGCTTTTTGTGACAAAGAAGCTACAGAGCAACAAGAGTAATTTCATTAAGAATTTAACAAATAATTAAAAACAATGGTGTGTATATGTATGTTCTAGTTTGCTAGCTGCCAGAATGCAATATACCAGAAATGGAATGGCTTTTAAAAAGGGGAATTTAATGAGTTGCTCATTTACAGTTCTAAGGCAGAGAAAATATCCCAATTAAAACAAGTCTATAGAAATTTCCAATCAAAGGCATCCAGGGAAAGATACCTTGGTTCAAGAAGGCCAATGAAGTTCAGGGTCTCTCTCTCAAGTGAGATGGCACATGGTGGACACAGTCATGGTTTCTCTCTCAGCTGGAAGGGCATATGGTGAGCATGGCATCATCTGCTGCTTCCTAGCTTCCTTTCATGAAGCTCCCCAGGAGGTGTTTTCCTTCTTCATTTCCAAAGCTCACTGGCTGGTGGGCTCTCTGCTTCTCATGGCTATGTCATTCTACTCTTTCAGAAATCTCTTGCATTCTCCAAAATGGAAATGATATAATTACAGTTTCAAACATATAATACTTAATAGGGATTAGAAGAAACAGCTGCCTTTTCTTAACTCAAAACGGGATTAGGATTAAAACATGGCTTTTCTAGGGTACATACATCATTTCAAACCAGCACAATGTATATTCACATATTTTTATACACATAAACATCATTATATTTATTGTACATATGAATAAAATTTTTACCACATAACAAGCAAATTACTTCAATATTTAATTTTTCAATTTAAGATTATTTGTCTCCTTCATCCTGGTTTAACATAACACCTATACAGTTCCCAAAGCAGTCTTTTGTTAAGCCACATTTTTTTTAGTTGCTTATGGACATTATCATCTGAATGTCTTATTAGCATTTCAAATACCTTTTTTTTCCAAATGAAGTTCATATTCATGACATCCAAAAAGTTTTCTTTTCCCAATGATTCCTTGCATTTCTTATTACTATCTATCCTAATTGTATGTAAGAAACCACACATTCCTTACATTTTTGTCTCCACATATATATCTGATGAAGAAATTCTATTGATTATATCTCCTTAATAGTGACCCCATTTATTCTGTTCATTTACAATTATGAATTAGAACAAGTTCTTTTATTTGCTATTTGCCATATTTTCTATAAATATCAATGAGATTTCACTAATTCATCTTCCTGTTTTCAGTTCTGCCACTTCTTCACTACATGTTCAATTTCACTGCCAGTCCTTTACCCAAAACACAGACCATTATATCTTTCTCCTCTTTACACCTTTTCAGTTCTTACCTGTGGACCTCAGACAAAAGATACCTTGCAAAATCATCTGAAGGATAACTGTATCTAAATACACTGTATCAGGTGGTTGAATTTATTTTCAACTTGGCTAGATAATGGTTTCCAATTTGGTCAAGGAAGTCTTGAGCTATTCATTAATGTGAGAATATTTTGTGAATTTAAATCATTAGTCAGTTGATTGCATCTATGGCCAATTCTATTCTACAATCAACAAAGGAAATTGTTGTTGAGTTTCCAGAAGAATTAGTCAAAACATTCATTGGAGTTCTCAGTTTATGGCCTGCTTTATGGAATTTGTATTGCCAATCCTGATGGTTGTGTGAGCCAATTCCTTTAACAAATCTCATTATATTTACATACATATATATGAATACATATAAACAGAAGCAACATGGCATTATATACATATTTCTCTAGAGCACACTGACTAATATACCCTCTTAAATATTAACTTTTATATTGCCATTCCTTTCTCCTACTCTTCCCATACCTGTGTTTCATAATGTTGCACTAATTGCACTTAGCCAAATTTAGCAAGCATTTTTGGCTTCATTCCTTAGGTTATATTATTCCTTTGCCTTAAATTACTCTCCTTTTTTTTTTTTTCTAATTGGCCAAAAGCTATTTATCTTTGAAGGCAGTTATAAATATATTCTCTTCCCAGAAGATTTTACTAATCACCCTAGGTTAAGTATATTTTCTAAGCGTTTTGATGGAATCTTAGAGCTTCAGGTGGAGCTGTTCGATATCTCATTAAATAAATCACAAGGCAATTTTCAGCACCATGAGGCCATTTTTTCCTCATCATATATTGATTTCTGTAGACTTCTATCACTTACATCCTTGGGAGTCTACTACGAATCAATTAAAAAGGCACAAATACTACCCTTTAAAGTACCTTCAAATAACTGTTTTTTAATCCATAAAGGCAAGTATAACGTAGTCCTTATGGCTTCCTATATCCCCGCTTTCAAGTGTCCTGACAACTCTGAAAAAGAAAGCTGAGACAGTGCTTTAAAGAAAATAAATAAATGTAAAATTACAAAAGGCAGAAATTGCTTACATCTAGTTAATATAGTCCTTCATTGTTTGCAAATATTTTGGGCAAGCATGATTTCTAATTTATATTATATATTTTAAAGTATATTCTTTTACCTAGAATAAATATATTTTCTAATAGGGTTTATACCACTAGTCACACTTTAATGTGCAAAAATGTCCTACCCTTCAAGTCATCTATGAAAAGCCTTAAATCATTGTATGAAGTTTTGTATCTGTATGACCTGAGTACATGTAGGCCCTTAAAATTTAAATATTAAATGATAAAGCACACTGTGCTGGTTTGAAAGGATGTATGTCCCCTAGAAAAGCCATGTTTTAATCTAAATCTCATTTCATAAAGGCAGAATATCCCTATTCAATATTGTATGTTTGAAGCTATAGTCGGATTGTCTCCCTGAAGATGTGATTTAATCAAGATTGATTGTTAAGATGGATTAGGTGATGACATGTCTCCACCCATTTGGATAGGTCTTGATAAGTTTCTCAAGTCTTATAAAAGAGGAAACATTTTGGAGAGTGAAGGAGATTCAGAGAGAGCAGAGAATGCTGCAGCACCACGAAGCAGAGTCCATCAGCCAGTGCTTTGGAGATGAAAGAAAATTTCTCCCGGGGAGCTTCATGAAACAGGAAGCCAGGAGTAGAAGCTAGCAGATGATGCTGTGCTCACCATGTGCCCTTCCAGCCAAGAGAGAAATTGTAACTGTGTTCACCATGTGCCTTCTCACTTGAGAGAGAAACCCTGAACTTTATCAGCCTTCTTGAACCAAGGTTTCTCTCCCTGGATGCCTTTGATTGGATATTTATATAGCATATTGTAATTGGGACATTTTCTCAGCCTTAGAACTGTAAACTAGCAACTTATTAAATTCCCCATTTTAAAAACCATTCTGTTTCTGGTATATTGCATTCTGACAGCTAGCAAACTAGAACACACAGCATAAAAAAAAAGGCATGTGAAGTGAAAGTTTTTTTGTCTTTTGGATATTGTGTCCTTTTTAGTATAATTTCACAGTAAAAATTGTACAAAACTGGAAACAAGGCTATGCTAGTTGAAGCTATTAAGTATCCCAGAAAAGCCATGTCCATTAATCCTCATTCAGTATTGCTGGGTGGAATCCTTTTTGATTGTTTCCATGGAGAAATGACCCACCCCATTGTGGGTGGTAACTTTTGATTAGATGGTTTCCATTGAAATGTGTCTCTACCCATTCATGGTGGGGGTTGCTTACTGGAGCCTTTTAAGAGGGAGTCATTTTGGAAAAAGAGTCACCAGAGCCACCAGAGCCCACACAGAGGAGACCTTTGGAGGTAAAGGAAAATGCCCCTAGGGGAGTTTGATGAGAGAAGAAGCTGGGAGAGAAAGCAAGAACACATCACCATGTGCATTTCCAACTGAAGAGGTGTTCTGGATACATTGTCCATTGTTGAATCAAAGTATCTTTCCCTGGATGCCTTAGTTGGGACATTTTCATGGTCCCAGAACTATAAATTGCAAAGTAATAAATTCCCCTTTTTAAAAGCCATTCTGTTTCAGGTATATTGCATCTGGCAACTTACAAAGTAGAACAGATTTTGGAACCAGAGAAGTGGGTTGCTGCTGCAATTTGTAAATACCAAACATGTTGGAACAGCTTTTAAATAGATAAAGGGAACATTCTGGTTGGGTAATGAGAAGCTCAATAGCAAAGGCCTAGAATGCCTTGAAGAGACTATTAGTAGAAATGCAGACTCTAAAAATACTTCTAACAAGGCCTTATGCAGAAATGATGCATGTGCTATTGCAAACTGGAAGGAAGATGATCCTTGTTTTAAACTAGAAGAAAATTGAGCAAAAATGACTACTGGTTTTAGGTAGGAGGCAGATTTTAAAAACCATGAACTTGGATATTTAGCAGAAGCAATTTCCAAATTGAATGTGGAAAGTGCAGCCTGGTTTCTCCTTACAGATTATAGTGAAATGCAATAGGAAAGAGATAAGCTGAGAAATGAACTCTTGGGTTTAAAAGAAAAATCAGAAATTGATGTCCTGGGAAATTCTGGGCTTCCAGAATGAGGAACTTGAGAGGACAGTGTCCCATGTGAGGATTTAACAAAACATGGATCCATTCAGTCACTTCAGTAAAAGTCAGAATTGAAAATAGAATTATCCAGGAAGGATATGTGGAAAGTCCTTTTGGCTGATGGTTATGATCCCTGCCTATCACATGGAAAACAAACAAGAGCATTGTGAGAGCTGTTTAAATGGAACCACTTCCAGTCTACATGAAAAGGGACAGAAATGGGACAAATTGAAGGGAAAATAACTTCAAAGACAGAAACATGGAAGCTAATATCTGAAGTCCAGAAACCTTGGGCTGGGAGATTGGACCACCCAAGCACTTGGAGAGGGTCAGTTTGCTGCAAAGACTGAGGGTGGGCCTACCTCCTCATTGCACAGCAAGAGTAGTGCTGCCTTAGGCCTTGGAGAGGGTAGAGCACATTCCATGGTCTTTGAAGGTTTGAGCATGTGCCCCAGAGATGGCAGAGAGCCTGGGTGTGGCCCTGGTATTTGGAAAGGGTGGAGCTGAGAAAAAGGTGGTCTCCCCACTGTTCCCCAATTTGCATTTGGAGAGAGTTGGGCCACTGCATAGGCCCTTGGAAATGGTGGGACTGCTATTTTCTTTAGCCCTGAGGATAAATTACTCTCAGACTTTGAAATCTAATGGAGTTTGCCCTGCAGGTTTAAGGAACTGTATGGGTTCAGTGACTCCTGTGTTCCTTCCAATACTATGGAAGTGGTAATATGTATCTTATGACTGTCCCTCCTTTTATATTGGCAGTAGATAAGCTTTTTGCTGAGTTTTACAGGTCCAGAGCCAGAGGAGAATTTTTTTT
>PVIY010034224.1:0-27336 GCA_004026745.1 Myrmecophaga tridactyla
AAAAAAAAAGATTATACATACCATACCCCTTACCCCTCGCTTTCATTTACCACTAGCATTTCAAACTGAATTTATTTTAACATTTGTTCCTCCTATTATTTATTTTTATTCCATAAGGGCTATCATTCTTTCTCCACAATCTAAAACTTTCTCAAAGGATGAAAAAAATAGTTATAAATGGAGTTACTTGTTTGGATGCCAAAAAGAAGCTGAGATCATACAAGGAGAGGAGATATCTTAATCAGTAATTAAAGAGATAATAAAATGAATTGATGGAAAAAGTGCTATCTGTCCATCTTTGTAACTCTTAAGCCTAATACAGGCCTGGCACAGACAATTCAGAATATCTCCAAACAGGTCTGCAAATAGATCTTTCTGACTGCTGAGCTATTTTACTTCCTCTCCATTTCATAACTTCCCTGAGCTCTTTCTAGCTGCATGGTACTTGCATATTACACAAGAGCCCTATATTTAGCATCTGCTCTTATTTTCATTTGGAACGTGATCCATTTCAGTGAAGATTTTGAGAAAGAGAAGTTACCTGAGATTGTAAGAAACCAGAAAATTTAGCTAAAGAGTCATTCTTATGACAGGGAAACTTTTTTTTTATGCTCTGTGTATGACGGTTATAGCAAAAGGAGTGGAGTAAACAACTTCCTTATCTCTCTTAGAGTCACATTTTATTACTAAGCCTCCACCCTCACATCTTTCTGGTTTCCCTGTTGCACTTCTGGTCATCCCTTTGTTTCCACTCTCTCACTTCTTCTGTCTTCTTCCACCGCCCTTTGCATAACCAGGTTCCCTTGAACAATACAGCTCACTCGGCCATCAAACCAGGGCCTCTCATTGAGTAAACATGTGTCTTCTGCAAAAAAAAAAAAAAAAACCTCTCTTCTGAGAACTACCAAATGTTGCTGTGAATCAGTCTGTAACTACTAAGGATCTTACAGTGTATATCTAAGGATTTTATGATGTACGGGAACAAAAGATTAGCCTATCTTCATCATATAGTTGAGAGAGTCATGACAAGCCAAATGAGTAGTAACAAAGCTTCTGCTTATGACCAAGCTTAGCTACACATTTATGTACAGCATTTGTAATTACACTGCTCACATGTCAAAGGCATTGTTGGTATAAAAAGCGAACCAAAGGACAAGCTCCTTTTCTTGTGAGAACATGAGAACTGTTGACAAAGGGAGGAGGAAGCAAATACAAAATAAACGTTTAAACATGAAGTTGTAATACCGAGGAACACATTCCTTTGCAGAGTGACCTTGGAGTCAGGATTATATTCTTATGCCGGGATGTAGGAGGTCAACATGCATGTTCCATAAACAGCTTCACCCTCCTGGCAAGATCTACTCCAGAAGTTGGGTCCATCGCAGCCTGTAGTGCTGGTAAGTGCTTTCCTCCATCCGGAATGGTCTGTGACTTGCACCATTCTTACAATAATGCAGTTGCAAGAAACCAGATGCACATACCTGAGATGGCCTTGGATCTGCACACATTACTTGTGTTTTGGTGTCTGGAAAAGAGAAGGTCCTCTTGGGCAGAGATATGCAGGGAAATGTGGGAGACTCATAGATTTAGAAAAAAGGACAACCATCTTTCTTTAAAAATCTTTAGTGTTTGGTCTTACCCATTACAATCTAATTATCAAAGTTGAAATGGAATTTACATTTAAGTGAAATCTAGGGTGCAATCTTCTTCTTAAAGAAGATGGAGAAAGAAAACAATTTAGTTATGGGTTTTTCATACCACCTTTATGACCAGAAGTCTGATGTAGGGAAAGTTGTTAAGTAGCACTCTCAAAGGTTGCATATTAAAGGCATGAAATGAGAGACAGCTTTGTACTTTAAATGTGAATTTGAATGCAGATATGGCTACAGTCTAGATAAGGTGCTGCTAACAAATAATTCCATTAACTGAACACCTAAATGGTTCCATTTGACAGGGGGAGCAAATGTTCTAGCCCTGGTGCCAGAGTACTGGAACTGAGCTCTTAGATTGGGTCGATTAGAACTGAGGCATATGCCAGCGAGATGGTAAGGATATTAGTTCCCAATATGCAAGTAAGTCAAACATCTGATATTTTTAGAAGTCTGTTTAGGAAGTTTTTTTATATGGGGCTGCTGCTGGGCAAAATTATGAAGTAAGCAAAACTTACTGCTGTTACAGCCTTTTTCTTTGCTCATTTCGTTACTCCACTACTGTGACCACCCAGCCACCTGGGCCTTCCTCCAGCCCTCAACAACCAAAACCAGCTTACAGGAAGGGTCTGATATTAGTTACGTAGGTTTTTCTTTATGTGTATTGAAGTCAATGCATTATTTCTTTAAAAGGTTTTACACTTTAACTTGTGGACACGCTAAATCTTTAGCTGAGTAAATTGCAATCTTGGTTTTTTGTTCTTTTAGAGACAAAGATCCCCATTTAATTTACAGAGTGATAGCAGTGTCTAGGCTTACCTAGTCAGACATTTTCATTCATTGACTCACCCCAGCTGAACCATAACAAGCTATGTTTTTCAAAGAAGGGTCTCAAAGGCCCAGGAAACTTGACTGGTACCGTGATAAATTGGTTTATAAGGAAAAAAAAAAATCAGTGGAGATGGTGGTGATGGCAACATCTCTTCCCCTATCTCCTGTAGACCCAATACTTGCCATTGCAATCCCAGGATATGCCAGGCCGGCAGTGAGAAGCCTTGAATATACCTGCCAACCCCAGGAGCTGGGAGAAAGGCTAGCCATTCCAATCATATTGTTAAGCCTTAAAATACAAATTAAGACCCCTAAATAACTCCAAAACTAAATTGATCTGATCTTCTTGCTCTTGAATCTTTAAAAAATAATAATAATAAAGGGAATCATTAGTGACTGATTTTTCCCACCTACTCTCTCCGGTGGGAAGTACTAAATAAGCAGAGGAAAAAAACAGGAATAAAACAAACCAAAAAAAAAACGAGATCATGAACAGTAAACAAAATTTTAAAAATAAATTATTGGAACAACACCTTTTATTTGCGAGGCACCAGGCAATTTACAAAACACTCCCATGCTACATTATTTCAGCTGCTGAATCTGGTCGAGAAATTGTATTCGCCTTTAAAGGAATGTTTTTGATCATTTTTAAGTTCCTTCTAAACGTTGCTAAATATAAATCTACTAAAGACACTTCCAATTCCTTCAGAAACACGTGATCCACAGCCGCTGAGCTCCCTTCACTCATCAAAGAGCTATTTAGTCATCACGCCAGTGTCACAACGGGCGTGACTCACAGAGCGAGCAGAGAACGTGAGGGCTCCTCACACATGCAGGTGCTCCGAGTTCCTCAGAAACCCAGGCCTCAAAAGGCTCAGGCCGGCGGCAGTGGCACAACCCTTCCTTCCCCTGGGCGCGGCAGCAAGATTGCACTCAGGTCAGCAAGTCCGCGGACAGCTCCTGCGTCCCAGCTCATCGTTCATAAGGTAACTGGGTTTTGTCATTTGTTCCTTCACTTCTCCAATCGATCTTCATACTTGCTTTGCTATTCCTCTCTCTTCCATAACTGATTAAGTTGTCTCAAGGTGTGGTCAATTGTCGCTATCAAAAAAGCAAGATGTTAGAAGGTAGTGAGGGAACAGGCCCTTCTCACCATAGAAATAAATTATCTCAGTGTTTGCCCAAGACCCTGCTCTGAACGCCCCCAGGTCTCATTTGGAATGTTCTCGAGCACCCTAGAGTCGCAGTTACATTTACATTTAGTTGTCAGTGTCCCTATTTGACAGTAGGGATTTTAGATGCTTTTCTTACTGGCACCACAGATTTGCTATGGACTGCAGGTCTGATCGGTCTGTCTACCTGCTTTACCAATATGATGGCACAGGTACATGAATGCACATGCCCACCTTAACCAGGTGAGAAAAATGCCTTCTAGGCTATAAGGAAGTGGAGAAATTCCTTAAGGTGCACATTGGATCCCTGGATACTGAGAAGAGAGCAATCAACCTGCTTCAGATATTTATTACCCATTCTATGATCCAGTGGTTTGGTATTCCACCTGAAAGAGGCTGGCCCATGGGCTGTGGCAAAATCTTTTTCACTTTGACTCTCAAAATGTAATGGGAAAGGGGAAAAATCAATTTCTTCCCACCTGTTAAAGTCTCCGTGATTCAAATGATAGTTGTGACTCCCTCTCTCTCTCTCAGTGACTTGATTTTTTAGCACTTGGGCACAAAATTTAAATAAAACACATTTTGCAATTAAAAATCAATTTAGGATTGTACAGCTAGCCATGAAATGGTCTGTTCAAGTGTAGGGATTATGTCTAATTTATCTTAATGTCTCTTGGCATACATTAGGGGCATTAAAAATGTCCTTGGCTAAACACTGCATAAAACGAAAGCTAAATGTAGTATTGTCATCATATTGTAATTTTGGAAATTTGAAAAGTGTGCCCAAGTTTTAGAACAAACCTCAGTGTTAAATACAAATATGTTATGACCTCATATATTTCAAACAGGGAGAATTGAATTGGTATTAAAATCCTTTCGTTAAAGCAAATGTCACTTTCATAGGGTACAGTCTTTAAAAACTCAGACCTTTTTCTGCTGCTCAAGTACCTGCTGCTGAATGAAGTACATTAAAGACTTGAACGCAGTTTTCTGCATCTCTATATAGCCTTCTCTATATTCTACACATTAAAACCTTGTGACTACAACCTATGATCAAAATAGATCATCTTTTCCAGTTGGAAGTTTCTATTCACTGACCACAAATAATCTCTTTTTTAAATAATTCCTAACCTACCACTACTGTCAGGAAGCATGTTGGCAAAATAAGCATAGGAGAAACTGGGAACATTTAATTATGGATGTTACAGTGAATTATAATTAAAAATAAAGTTTCTGAGGGAAGGCAAAAGAAAATCAGAGGTACTTTAATTCTTAGAGCTAAAAATGCAAAGGATAAACCCATTACAATTCTTAGAGGGCTTCATTGTTAGAATGAGTAGATACACCTGAGCCGGAAGGGAGCGGGCTCCGTGCTGAGGCACCTGTGAGCAGGACTCTGCAGAGGAGCACGCAGCCTCTCCAGGACTCACTCTCCCACTTCCTGGAGCACGGTGTGGGGACCATGGTTCCTCCCGCCTGTGGGAAGCACGAGTTAAGGGACATGTAAGTGGTCAAGGAGCTCTTCTTCCGGCTGAACCATATGTTCCCACGATGATGAATACCAGCTCAATAATTTTTTTTAACTCTTCAAACCCTCAAAAGACCACCTTTTGCTTAACTAAGCACATTTCACGCAGAGAATGGCTCTTTTAAAAAAAATTCTTTTTTTCAGATTTCTGGGTGGGCCCAATTTGAACATTCTTTTAAATAGAAACATATTTGTATTCATATGAATTAGTTTTTGTTTATTTTGCTTAAAGAAAAGTGGCAGATTTGAGGGCAGAAATTCACAGTTCTACATCAATCGTAGGAGACTTTAATAAACTACTTTCAATACTGGATGGAACATTTAGACAGAAGATCAATAAGGTAATACGAAACTTGTATTTTTTGTATTGTAAGCCAACTAGAACTAACAGACATATTTAGAACAATTCCCCCAACAAAAAAGAGAATACACATTCTTTTTGAGTGCACATGGATCGTTTCCCAGGATACACTATATCTTAGGTCACAAAATAAGTCTGTGCTTTTTTGTTAATTAATATTTTTATAAATTTTGAAATAATACAATATATCTTCTCTAATACAATTGAATGAAGTTAGAAATCAATGAGGGAGAAATAGAAAATTCACAAACATGTAGAAATCAACAATGTACTCTTTTTTTTTTTTTTTTTTTTTACATGGGCAGGCACTGGGAATCGAACCTGGGTCCTCGGGCATGGCAGGCAAACATTCTTGCCTGCTGAGCCACCATGGCCCGCCCAACAATGTACCCTTAAACAACCATTTGGGTTAAAGAGGAAATAACAAGGGAAAATAGGAAATATCTTGAGGCGAATGAAAATGAAAATACAATATACTAAAAGTTACAGGATGCAGCAAAGACCATGTTGAGAGGAAAATTATAGCTCTAAGTACTGACCTTTAAAAAAAAAAAGAAAGCTCTCCAATCAGAGACATAACCTCAAAACTGGAAGAACTAAAAAAAGATGAGCAAACTAAACAGATAGCAAGGAGAAAGAAGGAAATAAAGATCAGATCAGAGATATGAAATGGAAAACAAGAAAAAAAAATAGAATTAACCAAACCAAAAGGTGGTTCTTTGAAAAGATAAGTACAATTAACAAACCTTTAGCTAGACTTCAGACTGATGAAGAAAAAGAGAAGACACAAGTGACTAAAATGAGAAATGAAAAGGGGGACATTACTACTGACCCCAATGAAATTAGAAGGGCTGTAAGAGGATACTATGAACAATGGTACACTAAATATTAGATAACCTAGATGAAATGAACAAATTCCTAGAAACACTTAAAGCATTTGCACCTACTCAAGAAGAAATAGATGATCTCAACAAACCAATAATTAATAAAGAGATTGAAACAGTAATCAAAAACCTCCCAACAAAGAAAAGTGCAGGACCAGATGGCTTCACAGGGGAATTTTACTAAACATTCCAAGAAGAATTAACACCAATCCTGCTCAAACTCTTCCAAAAATATGAAGAAGAAAGAACATTCCCTAATTCATTCTGTGAGGCCAACATCATCTTCATAACAAAACCAGAAAAAAATACCACATGAAAAGAAAAGTACAGGCCAGTATCTCTTATGAACATAGGTGCAAAAATCCTCAGAAGGGTGGGCCACAGTGGCTCAGCAGGCAGAGTTCTCACCTGCCATGCCAGAGACCTGGGTTCAATTCCCCGTGCCTGCCTATGCAAAAAAAAAAAAGTCCTCAACAAAATACCTGCAAACTGAATCCAATGGCACATTAAAAGAATTATACATCATGATCATGTGGGATTTATCCCAATATGCAAAGGGTGGTTCAACATAAGAAAATCAATTAATATAATATACTAGTTAAACAAAGGGGAAAAAAATCACATGATAACCTCAATTGATACGGAATAAAACATTGGACAAAATCCAGCACCACTTTTTTTTATAAAAACACTTAGAACACTAGGAATAGAAGGAAATTTTCTCAACATGATTAAGGACATATATGAAAAACCCACAGCTAACATCCTGGTTAATGGTGAAAGACTGAAATTTTTCCCTCTGAGATCACAAAAAAGATAAGATGCCCACTGTTACCATTGTTATTCAACATATATTGAAAGTTCTTGCCAGAGCTATTAGGCAAGAAAAAGAAATAAAAGGCACCCAAATTGGAAAGGAAGAAGTAAAACTTTCACTATTTGCAGATGACATGATCCTATATATAGAAAGTCCTGAAAAAATGCACAAGAAAACTTCTAGGGCTATAGACGGATTCAGCAAAGTGGCAGGATATAAGAGCCACACCCAAAAATAAGTAGTGCATTCCTATGCACTAGGAATGAATAATTGGAAGAAGAAATCAAGAAAGCAAGTCCATCTACAATAGCAACCCAAAGAATCAAATATATACGAATAAATCTAACCAAGGATATAAAGGACTTCTACACAGAACTACAAAAAATAGCTAAAATCATAGCAGGTCTAAATAAATGGGAGGATATTCCATGTTAATGGATTGAAAGACTAAATACTGTTAATATGTCAGTTCTACCCAAAAGCTATTTACAGATTCAATGCCCCAACAGCCACCTTTGCAGAAATGGAAAAGGCAATCATGAGATATATATGGAATAGTAAGGAGTGTCAAATAGTCAAAGTCATCCTGAAAAGAAGAATGAAGTTGGAGGACTTACACTTCCCAATCTTAAAACTTATTACAATGCAGGAGACCCAGGTTCGATTCCTGGACCATGCACCTAAAAAAAAAAAAAAAAAAACTTATTACAAAGCCACAGTAACAAAGCAGCATGGCACTGGCTCAAAGATAGACATACCGATCAATGGGATTAAATTGAGAGCTCAGAAATAGACTCTCCTATCTGTGACCCACTGATTTTTGAAGGGTGCCAAGCCCACTCAGTTTGGAAAGAATAATCTCTTCAACTATTGGTGCTGAAAAAGAATAATCTCTTTATCTAGTGATGCTGGATGTCCATACGCAAAAGAATAAAGGTGGACTCTTACCTCACACCATATACAAAGATCAAAATCACAATGAGACATCATTTCACACCCACTAGAATGGCCACTATTAAAAAATAAAAGAAAATTACAAGTGTTGGAGAGGATGTGGAGAAATACGAATACTTATTCTTATTATTGTTTGTTGGAATGTAAAATGATGTAGCTACTGTGGGAGACAGTTTGGTGATTCGTCAGAAAGTTAAGTGTAGAATTACCATATGATCTGGCGATCCCACTTCTAGGTATATACCCAAAAGAATTGAAAGCAGAGACTTGAAAAGATATTTGCACATCATGTTCATAGCTGCATCATTCACAGCTGCCAAAAATTGGAGGCAACCCAAGTGTTCATTAGTCAATGAAGGGATAAGCAAACTGTTCAGCCAAAAAAAGGAATGATGTTCTGATACATGCAAAAACATGAATGAACCTTGAAGACATGAGTTGGGTGAAATAAGTCAGACACCAAATAAGCCAGACATTTTATGATCTCATTGATATGAAATAATTAGAATAAGTAAACTAATAGAGTCAGGATCTAGAATACACGTTACCAGGGGATGGGATGGGGTGGGGAATAGGGAGTTTAGGCTTAAAATGTACGGAGTTTCTCTTCAGGGTGATGGGAAAGTTTTGTTAATGAATAGAAGTGATAGTAACACAACACTGAGAATGTAATTGAGAGCACTGAATTATATATTTTAAAGTGGTTAAATTGGGAAATTTTAACTTGTACACGTTAAATTTTTAAATTCTAGAATAAAATTTTTTTTCTATTTTTATAGAAATAGAACTGCACGACACAAACAATGAACCTTAAGTTAAACCATGGACTATAGCTCATAGTACAATTATACAAATGTGTTTTCATCAATTGTAACAATTGTACCATATCAATGCAAGGTGTTATTAATACGGTGTCATATAGGAATCCAATATTTTATGCCTGTTTTTTCTATAAACTCTTAATGTTTCTAAAAAAAGAATTTTTGTCCTTCAATATAAAGGGAAAAATAAAAAGAGAATTCAGTGTAAGTTAGCCAGCTTTATATAAACCAGGTTTATACCATTTACACACACATGTTCAGACAGCTGTTGGGATTAAGAAAGCTTGTGCAACAAAAAGCTATTGCTAAATGTTCTCGAGTTTATGTATTTTGATAAAAAACCTCAATGTTGATTCAATTCAGGACATGAGTACAATGAATTCAAAGTAAATAAAGATTTTACGAATTCCTACTAGAGTGACTGACTAATTTTAGGACTGCTTTTAAAAGGAAACCCTTTGTGAATTCATGTAGAAATAAAATCAGGAGGTGTGGGAGGAAATATTTAGAAAGTACTCTACATTTCTTATAAATGTTATTCTGCCTTGAAGAGACATTGAAACATTATTTTATAACCTTTTCTTTTACTCTTTTTTTTTCCTGAAGGGAGGGGTAGGTGAATAAGAGAAGTGGAATCAATGAATCTTATTTTAATTTTATTAGGAAAATAGACCCAGGAAGAGAAATTTGAAAGAAGTGGGCAAGGACTGCAAACCAATTGCAATATTTTTCTAAAGCTGCTGGCAGGCGGTTGCTATTAAGTATTCTGCATGGCAAATGACAGAAATTAGTTTTCCTTTCTTGGTTCCTTTTGCATCTTTGTACATACTAGAGAATTTTGATGAAGTGTTTTAGTTCCTCCTGTTGACTGAAAAAGCTGGTTTTCTCTTTAAAATTCTTCCTTCTCTTTTTACATAGTTTAGGAGTTCAGAGATCTAAGTTTCTGTTCTAACCACTCTCTGGTAAATGACCTGTGTGAGTCACTTTCACAAATGGCTATGGTATCTAGTTTAGCTCATAGAAATATTTTTAGTATATGAACACTTCAAAATTTTGGAACTGTGACTATTATATTATTATAATTACTATTATCATTTTGCCCCAGTGATTCAAAAGGCTCAAGATTAATCCAGTTATCATCAGTACCCTAGAGCTAGAATGAACCTAGAATGGAAACTTCCTTCTTCCCTTCCTTTCATCCTTCTTTCCTTGTGCCATATTTATCAAGCATCTGCTTAATGCCAAGTCTCATGCAAGACACTGGCAGTGTAGAAAAATTTACAGAGCCCAGACTCTTGGAGTTGAGTGGGAATCCAGGGACCAGTGGAAAATAGGGATAAAACCTTGGATTTGGAATAAAAGTAACCTGAGTCACCAGTCCCATAAATACCATTATGAATTGTATTATGGGCCAATTACCCTAATTTTATGAATATGTTTTTCATCTACAAAATGGAGATAATTTTGTTGTGAGGTTTAAATGAGATGAATAGTTACAGATCCCAGCAGAGGTCCTAGAACACGGTGAGCCCTCATCAAGCCACAGCTATTACTACCATTCCTACCTGACGTGGTCA
Source organism: Myrmecophaga tridactyla (assembly GCA_004026745.1). Taxonomy (NCBI): domain Eukaryota; kingdom Metazoa; phylum Chordata; class Mammalia; order Pilosa; family Myrmecophagidae; genus Myrmecophaga; species Myrmecophaga tridactyla. The sequence goes on from PVIY010034224.1 coordinate 10,595, forward strand.
GTGCAGAATCCTGAGGCTCATGGATTTTCAAGAAATAAATTTGGATTCTGTAGTGTCAACTGGCCACCTGAGTGACACTCCCAAAGGACCCCATAGTGATCCAAATTCAAAAAGCTCAGCCTGAATCTGAGCTTTGCCAATACTGCAAGTGCTAATTTGATCATTTCTAAATTCACAAATGGTGTCATATATAAATTGGGCTTTGTTCACTGCTTTCTGTCTTCCAGACGATAAAAACGTATTTTTAAAACATCACAGAAAATAAAACTTGCAGTTTAATAAATAAAAGCTTAAAACTTTTCTGATAAAGCCATAAAAAATGATTAATATGCACTGCCAAGTCCAAGTCACAAGCAATGACTAAGTTTCCTGCAAAGTTGTTCTAAGTATGGTGAATTTTGGACCCCCAAAACAAGAAAGCTCTGGACCAGTGGTTCTCAGACAGTGTAGAGGACTCAGTCTAGACTCACTGTCTAGGGGATATTTGGTAGTATCTGAAGGTGTTTTTTGATCATCACAACTTGGTGATGGAGATGTTGCTGGCATCTAATATGTACAAGCCAGGGATGCTGCTAAACATCCTGCAAAATACCCCACAGCAAAGGATTATTCAGCCCCAAAACTCAAAGTGATGAGGTTGAGAAACTCTGCTCTAGATTGCCTTTAGCAGATGCCTCACAAAGTGAAAGCATAATGATAACATGGTTCTTCCTGTCTACTAGGCATTAAGTCACTTAATCTCAAGAGCAACTCTCCAAGGTAGCTGTTATTACCTCTACTTTACAGATGGGAGAATGGAAGACCAGAAAGTATAAAGGATTTGCCCAAGGACACTCAGATGGTATCATGAGATAAATTGGAAAACACAAGCAACTGAGGTCAATGTCCCGAGTCTCTGAATTGTTGGGTCCAGAATCGTTGGGCCACACAGTGGGCAGAGTGTGTTGAGCCAGCCCAGTTAGTTGCTGTTACTCATTTACTTCTCAGTGGTCAATGAACCAATAGGCCATCAACCCACTCTGTGTACAGGTCATGTTCCCAATGACCTGTACACAGAAGTGACTCTTGTTGGCTAAAATATTATAGCGGTCAAAGTTGTATGTACTGGTTATGGCTGTCTTGGTTCTGTGACCTAGAGGAATGTGAACTTTAGTGGATGAAAATGAACCAGCAATTTGGACAATGACAGGTAGTGTAGGGATAGGCTTTTCTGAACTCTAGTGTAGTGTTCATAGTCCCTAGGATTCAGGCCCCAGGCTGGGACACCAGCATCTGAAGATGACCCTCAGTCCAGAGGTGTAGCTGATGAGACAACAGCAAATTTGAATGTGAGCCCATTGCTAACAACAAAAAAAGGCCCTCTCTGTTTGCCTGTCACCAGGGTAAAATGGGTTTGCTTAGGGAATGAGGAAGTTGACTGGGAGTGGGTGAGGATGAGGAGGGAACAGAGAGGCTGGCTTCTTTTGTTTGAGGCTTTGTTTTTCTCCAGTGGTTGTAGACTTGAGCTTACCACAGAGTACAAGGCAAATAGCTGGATGCCCAAGGTCACTAGACTCCAAAGTCACAGGAACTCTTATTTATTTTGTACATGAAACCCAAAGCAAGTTAGTGAAGCTTTTTTTCAGAAAAATGTTTTTCTCCTTGCCAATTTTAACTTTTTATTTTGAAATAATTTCAAATTTAAATAAAAGATGAGTAAAAGAATAAAGACAAATAAATAAATAATAGGTGATGTAAGGAGTAAAAAATATTGGGTAGATTGCAATACTAGTGGTCAATGAAAGGAAAGGGTAAGGAGTGTGGGATGTAAAAGTTTTTCTTTGTTCCTTTTATTTCTTTTTCTGGAGTGATACAAATGTTCAAAAAATGATCATGGTGATGTATACACAACTATGTGGAGGTATTGTGAGCCACTGATTGTACAATGTGATTGGACTGTATGGTGTGTGATGATATCTCAATAAAAATATTTTAACATAATATAAAAAAGAAAGTACAACCCAGGTTTTCCAAAAAGCAACATTAGCATTCTCATTCCCTCTCTGTATATGCATATACATAAATACTTTAATATGTTCATTTCTTTATATATGCATTATTATTTTCTGAACTATTTAAGAGTAAGTCGAAGATATGATGTTCTATAATCTTCCAATACTCCAGTGATTTCCTAAAAAGCAGGAAAATTTTAATATAATCATAGTACAATTATAAAAATTGGAATATTAATATTATGCAATGTTATTTATTACCTATTTAAATTTCACCAGTTGACCTAATAATGTCCTTTATGGCAAAAGAAAAAAATATATACCTTCCTGGTCCAGGATTATATGTTTTATTTAGTTGTCATATCTCTTTAGTCTCCTTTAATCTGGAACAATTCCTCTTGTTTGTCTTTTATGACTTTGATGGGATATATATTTTGTAGAATTTGAAGCTGTTTCCCCCAGGATTGGCTTCAGTTATGCACAAAAGTGCCCCTGTGTTCTTCTCAGTGCACCTTCTCAGGAGCCACATGGTGTTGCTTTGTCCCTTAACTGGTGATGTTAATTTTGATCACCTGATTAAGGCGGTATCTGTCAGATTTCTTCACCGTGAAATTACTATTTTTTTTCATTTTAAATTAATAAGGCTCTTGTGGGGGCATTCATTGACATTCCATAAATATTGCTTCTCATCAGAATTTCCCCCACTAGTTTTGAGTATTGATCATTCTGGCCTGTAACAGTGTAACAATTATTAGCCTGTTAGTTGCCAAATAATGATTTTCTAATTCCATCATTCCTTCTACTTTCATTAGCTGGCATTCTACTCCAAGGAAAAGCCTCCCCTTCACCTTTGTTTACTTATTTATTTATTTGTATCAGAACGGATTCAGTGATTCATATTTTATTCAATGGGCTATAATCCATTGTTATCATTATTTGTTTTTAATGATATTTTATCATCATTGTTTGTTCCCATACTTGGCCAGCATGAGCCCTTAATGCTGGCTCCTATGTACTTTTGATATATCCCCAACATCTTTTGAGCACTTCCTCATTTTGTTGCAGAAGATACTCCAAGTTCATCATGTACTTTCCCCAAACCCCAGCCCTGAAATTAGTATTTGTGAGGATCTTTCAGTCGAACATGATATTGTTTTCTTTATTTTCATCAAATCTTCACACATATATAGTCCATACGTGATGTACAATCAATGGCTCACAATATCATCACGTACATAGCTGTGTATTCATCACCATGATTATTTTTAGAACATTGCATCAGGAGCATGATATTTAGAAATCAGAATTTAAATCCTTGATGTATGTATTGCTATTGGAGTTTCATTGCTTCTAGCTCAACAGGTAGACATAGAAAATTATTTATCTATTTCTATATCTCTGTTTCTACAGAGCTCATACTGATTTCTCCAATTTTACTCCAGCTCCGCAGGGTTCATTTGGGTCTCCCCATTCCATATTTGTAATTCCCCTTTCTGACAGTATAAAATCTGGCTTCATTTATCCATGATATATTCACTTACTTTCTCAATCAGATAACTTGAAATTTTAGGGTATCTGTCTTCTAGTCATGACAAAGGCATGGATTTTGGATTTTATGTGGTTTTATTTATTCTTCTTGCTGAACTATATTTTAGAAAGAGGATGTTCTAGGAAATTAAGATATATATGACTGCCATCACCACATCTACCTGAGAAATGAGAGGGTTTTTTTTAATTCATAAAATAATGTACATAGAATTACAAGGGAGACCTACTATATTAGCCATAGTAATCCATTTTTATGCACAGGACACAGAACCTACTTTCCTTGTTGCTTCCCTTCCTTCTGATCTCTTGCCCAGTTTCCCTCTCTCTGGGAATTCTGCCAGACATTGTACTAGAACAGAGGAGACCATGAAGGGAGAGGACATACAGCAAGAGCTATTCCAGATACTACCCATTGCGTTTGGCCAGCGGACTTTTAGTCCAGACTCTCAGCATCCACAAGCTGGGAAGTGCAATATGTTGTTTCTATCAACTCAGCTTAAACGCTGCTCAACTCCAGCGCAGCACACAGGCATTCCAGGGTCCAGTGCCTCCCTTGCCTGGTCCTCCTGTGGAGGGACATAGAATCTCCCAGACACAGCTTAATAGAGTTGAAAGAGAACCAAATTTAAATGCCAGGTCTGCCAATTATATGGCTTTGGGAAACACTCTTTATTTCTTTGAGCCTGTTTCTTCTTCTATAAATGAGAGCAGTAAAATGTTCACTTTCCCACACGAGGCTATTGGGAGGTTCAAATGGGACCTAAGGTAAAAGTGCACATGGAGGAATTTACAAGCAGAAATTATTATTATTATTACTATTACTATTACTCCCCTCCTGCTTGCTTCTGCCATAACCTGACCACACAAAAAATTTCTACTCATTTCCACTTTCTGCTCTAGGGAACATTAAGCTCCGCAAATATTTCCCTCCTTCAAATAATTCCCATGGAAGATTGGGTCTCAATAAAATCTATAGAGTCTGTTCTAGATTTCAGTGACATTTTGTCATTGAAAAATCATGAGGCCAGACTTGAGCAAATACTAAACCAGGTGACTATATAATTATATATATATAGTTTTTAAAATGTCTAAATATGTTATTTTGCAAAACATAGTTATACCTAACCCCATAATTATACACTCTTAATGTTTTTGAGAAGGAGAAGTCCTGCTACATGGCCATTGATATGCAACAAATCAATAATTCCCACACAGTAAAGATTTGGGGAAATTATAGCAAATTATTAATCTAGGAAGACCTCAAGGAGTCCAAGAACTTGAATGCTTTAGAAATAATCACTAGTTCGTAAGAATAAACTTAGTTTGCCTAAATCTACCACATTTAAGTTTTCCCTCTGGTCTAATTTTTATCAACTGAAAACTCTCTTACCCTTTATTTTGCTATAGATCTTTGGGGGAAAAAATGAAAGTAGAGCCTAAAATTTCCTTGAGAAGTGAAGAAGGTTCATTGAATTTCAGTTTTTGTTGGAAATAATCTGTATTTCTTATATAGTAGGAGAAATCAAATTGAATATATATTGTTCAGCATGTTTATATTCCTTATTATGAAAACAAATATTCACACATACAGACAAAAATTAGAAGAAAATGCACCAAAATGTTGAGTCAAAATTTTCTGTATTTGCTAATTTAATTTTAAGTTATTCTCACAAGCAGAATAAAATGAACAATTTTAAAAATGTTTCAAAGGAATAAAAAAAACATTTTCAAAGGAAAATCCAGGAAATAATTGTAAGAAAATAAAGTCCAAGCAAAATTTATAAAATTGCTTGGCCTTGCATGTACTTTTTGATCATAGTTCTATGAACAGCCATGATTCAGAAGCATCCACAAGGTCTGAGCTTCAACTCAGGCCCAATCAATTGTCCTATGTGGTTCAGAATCAAGGGTAAAGTCATTGTGAGAACACAGGGCAAAGTGAGGGCATTTTCTGGTTGCTGAGGGAAGGTAATGTCTTTCCCACATGCCAAGAACCTGTTCAGGCCCCGGGCTGCTCCTACGTCTAGATGATTTCCTTCCCTCAGGGTGTCTATGGCTGTGAGCTGGTGTTCAGACATGAGACAGCTCTGGCACATAGCCTGGACACTCAGCAAATGCTCCTGGGCCCTTGTTTGCTTTCTCCTACCAGATGTCTTATCCTTCCCGAGCCACCCATTCTCACATCAGAATAATGCATACGTGTAGAAATACAGGTTCAGGCTTCTGAAGAAAAAGGAAAGGAAGCCCTCTGGTTTGGGTCCAGAACCACCTCCAGCCCTGGCAGAAGTATTTCTCTGGGTGGTTCTGCTGTACTTGTGATCAAAGCATCACAGTTTCAAAGTATGAGTTTGCTTTACTTTGTCCTCCATACGTGTCACTTTTTTTTCTCACAGGAGGTTGGTATCGTGAAAGGACAGAATTTGAGGATTTGGGATTGTGGCTTGGATTGCACACCTTGACCATCATTTCTCTCTCTCTCAATCTCTTCTCTTTTAGTTCACTCTCTCAGATGGCCTTGTACCTTAATTTTCTCCAATTTGAGATGTGATGGTCTGAGAGTTGGGTTGAAAGATGATGGTAGCCTTTTTAAAACAAGAAAATGGAAACCAAGGTGGAAACATTTTCTTAGTGGCAACACCAAAACACTTTCCTTATCCAACACACTGAAAATAATTGAGAGTCTGGTAGGACAATTAACATTGAACTGCATTTCCCAATAGATTTTGAGTCTATCCTGAGCATAGCTTTCAGGAAGTAGCCAAAGGTGAGATTTTGGCTGTCTTTCAGATAGATGAATTCACACGTGAAATTAATGGCATTACTCCACACAACTCCAAATACTCACATCAACCCAATGGCCTCCATCAGCTTTGTAATGGCTCCTCTTCCATGTAATTTCTCTGAAAATTAGTTGATTTGAGTTTATATTACTTTAGAGGAGCTGCTTAGCATCAAACAGGTTTCTTCTCAACAACCAACCAAATAAGAGTTATTGTTTTATGACCTTTTCTTAACCACTCAGAGTACAATAAAATATCTCCAATTCATCAATCTTAATTTATAAAACCTTGGTAGTTCTAACTTGAATTTTCTTTCTAACTTTCAATACTCAGGATGCCATCTTTTATTGTATGAGAAAGGAGTATCCCTATTGCACGCAGGAGAAAAAAAAATGCTCCTTTTGGTGTTAGCTCTCATGATCCTCTGTGGCGTTCTATGGAATTACAAAGGACAGCTAAAAATCGCAGACTTCACTGATAAGTACATTTTCATCACTGGGTGTGACACGGGCTTTGGAAACTTGGCAGCCAGAACTTTTGATAAAAAAGGATTTCATGTAATTGCTGCCTGTTTGACTGAGTCAGGATCAACCGCTTTAAAGGCCAAAACCTCAGGGAGGCTTCACACCGTGCTTCTCGACGTAACCGACCCAGAGAATGTCAAGAGGACTGCCCAGTGGGTGAAGGAGCTCGTTGGGGAAAAAGGTGAGCGATGCAGTGGAGGGGGGTGGGAGGACCAAAGCTAAAGCTAAATAAATATGCTTGGATTTTAAATGGCCTTTCAAGCAAATGTCTCCTAAATACCAGCTGAGCACTTCTTCAGTCTTGGGAGAGCTTCTGAGTAGTTCCAAGTCTCAGGCTCTCTGCGTGCAAGACACAGCTGAAGTTACCCACTTACTGAAGTCTCAGTGGGTGAATTTAGAACTGAGGTGAAGATGTGACCTTCCCTACTCTTCTCTGGTGAGGTCCTACTCTTGCCAAATATGCCACAAAGGAATTTAGAGATAAAATCTACAGAATATGGGAGCAAGTCCCAAATTGCCATCTGAATACTCGGAACCCTCTTCTCACTGCACAGCAGTTCCTGAGCTCAAGTATTTTCATTGTGAAAGGCAGAAAATGGCCTGAAAAATTGAAGATAAGTGTCTTAGGTGGTCACGGTAGAGTAGTGAGTCATAAGATACTCATTCTGTATTAGATTCTGCTTAGACAGCTGCATTCTGAACTAGAGAAATTTTTTTGGCTTTGACTAAAATTTGAAACCTTCACATGGATGAAGATATTTCAGGTACAAAGTGAAAAACAAATGTATTTGGTTTTTCTCGATCATGTCTTCATCACATGGTTGAGACTGTGAACCTCAAAAGCTATGGTTTAATAAGGCTCCAGATAATTTTAAATGCTTAAATTCCAAATACCTTTAATAATATTAGAGATGTCCTGCCATTTAAAAAAAATCTTAGAAAATGATTGAAATTTTCAAAAAGAATAAACATAAAGTAGATTGATGTTGCTCTTTGTCTCTATAGAACATCTTATAAATATTCTCTGGTGTTGGCATAGAGCAAGTAGGGAAAATAGGCCGGTTTACACTACATTTGAAATTAAAAAGCAGAAAGTCTTATCCAATGAGTGGCAGTATTTGACACTCTAAGTCAGAAATAGAATAACAGCAAAGTTAACTTCCAATAACAGAACTTCAACTATTGCAGTAGACCCTCCCATATTCTGTTATTTTTCCCAAACTGCAAAGTAAATTAAAGCAAGAGTGTGACTAGAAGGTAGAAATGGCACCATTGTGTAAAGCACCATATTTCCATCAAGGATGCCCATATAAGTTCCACTTTGCACTATCATGCCTGCTTCCCTTCCTCTCTGTTCTAGGTCTCTGGGGCCTGATCAACAATGCTGGTGTCCTTGGTGTGCTGGCTCCCACCGACTGGCTGACAGTGGAGGACTACAGAGAACCCATTGAAGTGAACCTGTTTGGACTCATCAATGTGACATTAAATATGCTTCCCTTGGTCAAAAAAGCCCGAGGGAGGGTTATCAATGTCTCCAGCATTGGAGGTCGGCTCGCATTTGGTGGAGGGGGCTATGCTCCATCCAAATATGCAGTGGAAGGATTCAATGACAGTTTAAGGTACCAAAAAAAAACTTAATTGAATTGCTAGGAAATAATAGTTGCTAACATTTATTGAATGGCTATTATGTACCAGACACTCTTATTTAGTATTTTAAATTATTCCCAATTCATAGATGATATTATTAATGCTATGGAAATTAGGTAACTCATCTAGGGTCATCAAACTGATGAGTGGTAAAACTGAGATTTGATCCCAGGTCCCAGGTCTGTCTGTCTCTTCTTTGCTTTTTGCATGAAATATCTTTTCCCAACCTTTCACTTTCAACATATGCTTATTCTTGGGTCTAAGATGCATTTCCTGTAGACAGCATATAGATGGGTCCTGTTTTTCAATCCATTCTGCCAGTCTATGTCTTTTGATTGGGGAGTTTAATCCATTAACATTTAGTGTTATTACTGTATGGGCAGTACTTTCTTCTACCATTTGCCTTTTGGATTTTATGTGTCATATCTAATTTTCCTTCTTTTTACCTTTACTGATAGTCTTCATTTCTACACTCTTCTCCACACCTCTCTCTCCTGTCTTTTCCTATCTGTCTCTAGTGTTCCCTTTAGTATTTCTTGCAGAGCCAATCTCTTGGTCACAAATTCTCTCAGTGATTTTTTTGTCTGAAAAATGTTTTAATTTCTCCCTCATTTTTGAAGGACAGTTTTGCTGGATATAGAATTCTTGGCTGGCAGTTTTTCTCTTTTAGTAATTTAAATATATTATCCCTCTCTCTTCTCACCTCCATGGTTTCTGCTGAGAAGTCTACACATAGTCTTATTGGGCTTCCCTTGTATGTGATGGATTGATTTTCTCTTGCTGCTTTCAAGTTTCTCTCTTTCTCTTTGACATCTGACATTCTGATTAGTATGTGTCTTGGAGTACGTCTATTTGGATCAATTCTGTTTGGGGTAAGCTGCACTTCTTGGATCTGTAATTTTAAGTCTTTCATAAGAGTTGGGAAATATTCAGTGATAATTGCCTCCATCAGTTTTTCTCCTCCTTTTCCCTTCTCTTCTCCTTCTGGGACACCCACAACATGTATTTTCATGTACTTCATGTTGTCATTTAATTCCCTGAGATGCTTTTCCATTCTTTTCCCTATATTTTCTTTTAGTTGTTGGATTTCAGATGTCCCACCCTCCAGTTCACTATTTCTATCTTCTGCCTCTTGAAATCTGACATTGTAGGTTTCCATTGTATTTTCATCTCTTCTACTGTGCTTTTCATACCCATAAGTTCTGTGATTTGTTTTTTTAGACTTTTGATTTCTTCTTTTTATTCATTCCTTGCCTTCTTTATATTCTCCCTCAATTCATTGACTTGATTTTTGATGAGGTTTTCTATGTCTGTTTAAACATTCTGAATTAGTTGTTTCAACTCCCATATCTCATTTGAATTGTTGGTTTGTTCCTTTGACTGGGCCATATCTCCAATTTTCCTAGTATGATTTGTTATTTTTTTGCTGATGTCTAGGCATTTAATTACCTTAATTAGTTTATTCTGGAGATTGTTTTCACTGTTTTTTTTACCTAGGATCTTCTTGCTGGATGACTTTGTTGTCTATCTGTTCTTTGACATTCAGTTTAGCTTATTCTGGACCTCTAGCTTAGGTTTTGTTTCACAGATCAGAATTTTTCAGTTCTTGTTTTCTTGTTTCTTGCCCTGCCTGTACGGTGCCATTTAGGTATTATAGACCCCAGCCAGATTTTCACAGACCAAACTGGCCTCCTGTCAGGAGGCAAGAGTCACCTGCGTCAGTTTTCCCTGAGAGTGAGACCCAGCAGATTGAAAGGTTTTCCTATGAAGTCTCTGTGCTCTCCATTTTTCCTATCCTGCCCAGTATGTGGCGCTTGTCTGCCTGCAGGTTCCACCAGCATAAGGTGATGCTGTACCTTCAACTTCCACAGACTCTCCCTGCCAGGGGCATGTTGGTGACAGAGGAGAGACTGTAGGCTGGTTTTAATAGCTTCACTTTTCCAGATCCTGGGGTCTGAACTCCTTGAGGGAGGGAATCCACCTGAGCTGGGCCCCACCCCTCTCCTGGGGAAGGCACAGGCTCCAGACAAACACTCAAACAAGCTTAATTCTGCCCTATGCCTGAGGCAGTGGAGCCCAGGAAGCCTTGCAGCTGTATCCAAAGAGCAGTCAAGCTGTAGAAACACAACCACCAAAACAAGAGAGAAAAATCCTTTTCAGAGCAGGACTCCTGTTCCTCAGGTTTGCCAATCAAGAGCTTAAGTTGGTACGTTACTCTGTGTATCTCCAGGTCCTATGTGCTTCCTCCTTTCCTTCAGGGCCCAGACCTTTTCAAATAAAAAAAAAACTGTTGTTTTTTTTTTTTTCCCTTTCCATCAGCCCTGACCCCTCTGCCCCAGGGCAAAAAACCAGCAACCTCCACTTTTACTGGAGGGTCAGCTGAGCTGGGGGCCTAATTTTTTTAGTCAGAATTTGTTAATTAATTCCACAATCAGAGTTTGCTTACACTCAGCCCCTACCGCTGGTCAAGTCCCTTTCCTTTTCCCCTCTGGGAAACAGCCTGTGGGGGAGGGGCGCCAGCCGCCGCAGCTTGGGGAACTCACAGTTCTGGGGGGGCTCGCAGCCGATCCAGCTGGCCCAGACTGGGGTACGCTGTGTGTCCGGTCCCTGACGTGGCCCCAGCAGTTGTTCTGTACTGTTCCTGGCTACTTATTAGCTGCTCTGGAGGATGAACTAAATCCCACACCTCACTAAGCTGCTTTCTTGGCCCCCTTCCTTTTCTTTGCTTTTTATGTTAGTACATGATGCTGATGGTGGTGGTGAACTTGTATTCAACAGGTCAGTTTGTTGAAATTGAGAATCATATAGACGCTAAATCAGTATAGGTCTCTCCCTTGGCTTTACTGTCAGTTATAGACACTACAGTACCATCTTATTTAAACTATAAATAGAAAATTATCTGGTAAAGTAAATGTCATTCTCACAAAGCAATGACTTAGCTATACAGCTTTATTTTCCCTTGTTGTAATTTCTGGATCCAAAACCCAGTACACCTCAGATACTATAGTCAAATGGATGGAAAACCCAAATACAAGAAGGAGAGCTCTCTTTTAATGCCTTCCATTTCCAAATGACACTCAGAGCAGTAGTTTGCTTGTTACAGATGAGGATTCTGCTACCTCAAGAAAGCATTGACCACATCTTTTTCTGTGTGCCACAGAGAACTCCAGAGTTCAAAACAATGAAGTAGTTCAGAAAACAGGAGCCCCCACTCAATTAAAATTCAGTTGATTTAAGCTTTGTAAACTTGATAAGCTTTCTTTGTGATGTATTTTGAATCTCTGACATGGAGTTTTAAAAAGAAAAGTTCATATAAGCATGCCTAAGTGTTACCTCTGGAGGACCTCTTTTGTTGCTCAGATGTGGCCTCACTTTCTCTAAGCCCAACTCTGCAAGTGAAATCATAGTCCTTCCCCCTACATGGGACATGACATCCAGGGGTGAAAGTCTCCCTGGTGATGTGGGAGATGACTCCCAGGGATGAATCCAGCCCTGGCACCATGGGATCAACAATTCCCTCCTGACCAAAAGTGGGGAAAGAAGTGTAACTAATAAAGTATCAGTGGCAGAGAGAGTTCAAATAGAATCAAGAGGCCTCTCCAGAGGTTGCTCTTATGCAAGCTTCAGTTAGAACTTGCTACCTATCATAACCTGTCAAACTCCAGCCAGGATCATTCCAGCCAATCTTAAAGAGCACCTAGGACAATATATAAGATTCCACAATGGTTCCATGCTCTAGAGTAACTTTTCAGAAGCCTACAACCTCCAGATGGGTCCCTGGTCCAGATAAGTCATGAACCTAGAGGGCCCAGGCTCTCCAGAACATCAGATAGTTCCATCTCCCTACCCCATATTAGTGACAGACCCTTCCAACATGAAAAAGTTAGAATGGCTATAGCCTAAACACAACTAAAGAGAGTGAAAGAAAGAGCAAAGGTGATGGTGGAGTTATACAGTGAAGATAGGATTTAACAAATGAGTATGAATGCTGAATCATTAGACTGATAACTCTTTTAGTCTCCAGTATCTTAGAGCAGCTAGAAGGAAAATCCTAAAATTGTGGAATTGTAACCCATGTCAAACTCTGAAGTATGTTTTACAACTAATTGTGGTACTGTGCTTTGAAATGTATTGCTTTTTTGTATATATGTTATTTTTCACAAAAACAAGAAGGAAAAAAGTTGATTGTGATAATAAAAAAACATATAAGCCTTCTAGCCTCCTATATTCTGGAGCAGCTAGCAGGAAAAATCTGAGAGGATTGTCTGGTAGCCCATGACAAACTCTAGGATTTGTCCTGTAACTGCTTGTTGAAGAGTGCTTTAAAAACTATTGCTTTTTTATTTCTTTGCTTTGTTTATATGTTACACTATACAATACAAAAAGAAAAGGTCAAAGATTTCTATTCAGAGATTGCTAAGGACACTGCTAGGGAGTCTGTATACCCAGCATCTCACATTAAGGGGATCTGGTTTAGCCTTGCTTTCTGTAATGCTTTTAGAGGTTGGTTAGTCAGCAACTCATCATCTGTCACTATCTATGCCTCCCCCAAATTTTGAAAGGTTGTGATTTCAGTTCAAAATATTTTCTAATTTCCTCTGAGACTGTCCATTTGACCCACAGATTATTAAGAAGTGTGTTAACTGTAAGGTGTTTGGAAATTTTCCCTCTTATCTGTTATTTATATCTAGTTTAATTCCATTATGGTTAGAGAAAATATTTCATATTATTTTAATTTTTTAAAAACTGTCGATGTTTGAAGGAAGACTATAACCCATGATGTGGTCTATCTTGCTGAATGTTCTATGTGCCCTTGAAAAGAATATGTTTTTTCTTTGGTTGGGTAGAGTGTCCTATAATGTCAATTAGGTCAAGTTGGTTGATAGTGATCCATTTTTCTACCTAGTTACTGATTTTCTACTTGCTCTTTTGATGGCTGGGAGTGATCGCCAACTGTAATTATGAGTTTATCTGTTTCTCCTTTTAGTTCTGTCGGTTTTTGTTTTTGCCTCATGTATTTTGTAGCTCTTTTGTTAGATTCATTCACACTGCTATTTCCTGAGTGAATTAACACTTCAGTTATTATGTCTCTTCATCCCTAGTAATTTTCCTTGCTCCGAAGTTTATTTTTCTTTCATTAGTGTTTGCATGGTATATCTTTTGTCACACTTTTACTTTAGCATATCAATGTCTTTATATTTGTAGTGAGTTTTGAGTAAATAACTCTTTTTTTTAATCCATTCTGACAATCTCTGACTTTTAATTTGTGTACTTGAACTAGGGGTTGGCAAACTATGTCCAGTGGGCCAGATTTTTTTTAATGACCTGTGAGATAAGAATAGTTTTTACATTTAAAAAAGGTTGGGGGAAAAAGAAAGAAAGAATGCAATAGAGACCATATGTGGCCAGCAAAGGCTAGAATGTTTACTATATGGCCTTTCACAGAAAAATGCTGACCACTGGTTATGTCACATTCAAAGCAATTTTTGATATGTTTGGATTTAGGGCTACGACTTTATTATTTGTTTTGCATTTTTTCCTCTATTTTTTGTTTCTCTTTGTCCTGCATACTTTTAGAGTATTTGAACTTTTTTATTATCCATTTTAATGCATCTATTTTTTTTCTGATTATATTTCTTGTTACAGGTTTTTTAGTTATTGCTCTAAAGATTATAATATACATACTTAACTTTTCCCAATTTACCTTGAATCAATACAGACCTTACCACAATATAGGTTCCTTTACCCTCCCTCTTTAAAATTGCCTTATGAAATATATTTATACATATTGAAAACCCCATGAGACAATGTTTTAATGCTTTTACTTACAATGATAATACATATTTTTAAATACTCAAAAGGAGGAAAGTAGTCTATTCTATTTACCCAGATATCCATATACAATTTCTGGTGCTGTTTCTTCATTCCTGATCTTCCAGCTTTCTCTCTAGTATTGTTTTAGTCTGTTAAAGCTGATGGAATGTAATATACCAGAAATGGGTTGGCTATCACAATGGGGATTTATTAATTACTAGTTTATGGTTCTCAGGCTGTGAAAATCTCCAAATCAAGGCATCAAAAAGACAGCCCCTCCTCCCCAAAGACTGGCTACTGGTGACCCTCAGCTTTCCTGTCACGTGGCCAGGCACACAGCTATGGCTGCTGGTCTCTCCCTTCCCTCCTGGGTCTCCCTATTTCCAGCTGGAATGGGTGGTGGGTCCACCCAGATCCATTTCCTGTTCTGCCACTAAACAGTCCTCACTTCACCACCCTGAACTTCAGTTTCCTCATCTGCAAAATGAGAGCAGAACTAGATGCTCCTTTTCAATACAACCAGGTCTGTGACTCCATGAAAAAATTCATAAGAAAATAGTCACCCACATCACAAATATTCTCCAAATAAATCTGTATTAAAGATCTTCACTGCATTCTTTTCACAGACGGGACATGAAAGCTTTTGGTGTGCACGTCTCTTGCATTGAGCCAGGATTGTTCAAAACAGAATTGGCAGATCCAGTAAAGACTTTTGAAAAAAAACTTGCCATTTGGAAACATCTGGATTCAGACATCAAACAGCAATATGGGGAAGGTTACATTGAAAAAAGTGAGTTTCTAGGTGGGCACAGAGTCCTTTGGGGGTTTAGGGTCCTATGCAACATGGAAGAGACTCAAACATAAATGAAAAAAAAACAAGTTTCCCAGAGTAATACACCAAAAAAAAAAAAAAATACACTTAAAATGGATCAGGGATCCCTATTTATTTCAGTGTCATCTCTTGCTTCTTCGAGTGCTTATAAATATACTGACTCCCCTATGCTCAGTGCATTATGAGCTACATAGCCTACTCCTCAAAAGAATTGTTGGAGAAGAGAGTGGAGGGTTGGAAAGAACAGCAGCATTAACATCGATAGGATGCTTGTTAGAAATGCAAATTCTTGGGCTACCCCAGACCTAATCAGAAACTCCGGAGGTGGGACCCAGAAATCTGTGTTTTAACAAACCCTCAAAAAGGATCTGCTGTCTACTCAAGTTTGAGAACCATAGGTCTACAGAAAACATGGCTGCAAGAATAAATAGAAAATCACCACAAGGGGTCTGGATTATAATGGCAAATCCAAAATAAAATCCTTCACATACATCCTCCTCTTCTCACCGTATCCTCAGACTCTCTTTTACTTAGTCTTCCCAAAAGTAAATGCTGTGCTTTTGTCTCTTCTGACAGGTCTAAACAAATTGAAAGGTACTACATCCTTTGTGAATATGGACCTCTCCCTGGTGGTAGAGTGCATGGACCATGCTTTAACCAGTCTATTCCCTAAGACCCATTATGCTGCTGGGAAAGATGCCAAGACTTTCTGGATACCTCTGTCTCACATGCCAGCAGTGTTGCAAGACTTTTTACTGTTGAAACAGAAAGTTGAACTGGCTAACCCCAAGGCAGTATGACTCAACTGACCACAACTGCCTACTCCAGGCTATGAGATTGAGTGATTTCAAGAATACATCTCCTTTTCAATCTCATTGCTTACCTAATCCAACCAGGACTCATTTAGAGGATCATGCTTCTTTTGATAACTGAAGGGGTCCTTCCATCAGTGGTGATGTCTCAGGGTCCCTTCTCAAGACTTCTTTGAATAGGAGAGCAGTGGAGGCACACAACACAAGCAAGATTGCTGAATATTTAAGCCTTGTCTGCTTGGATTGTAAGGGGAATCGGAAGACTTTACCATCCAAATGCGTCTCCACCATGGGCATACTACATGCCCATAGTCCCCAATTAGACACTCTTCTTTAAATGTTAAATATCGGTCCTTTCTCAAAATAGCAAGAAATTAAATAGAATACATTCTCAAATGAATTAGACATAGTAGGTTATCATACTGAGAAAAAGACCCTAAAGGACTGCAATTCAATTCTGGTAAGCTCTGATGGGAACAGGAAAAGGGTGAGAAATGAGGCTTTGTGAGACAATAAGGGGGCAGCAGAAAAACATTATGTGGGATTTTAAATAGGAGAGAAGACAAAGAGAGATGGAAGAAGAAGACTGAAAGAAAAAGTGGATATATAAAAGTAAAGGTAGGGATTACCAAGACAAACCTTTCTAAACTATAGGATGCTATAGAGGTTGAACACCCTATCAAAGGCTGGTGGAAAGATGGGAATAATACAGTAGCAACCTAGTTTCTTTCTTTCTTTCTTTCTTCCTTCCTTCCTTCCTTCCTTCCTTCCTTCCTTCCTTCCTTCCTTCCTTC
>PVIY010034225.1:0-27330 GCA_004026745.1 Myrmecophaga tridactyla
CAAAAAAAAAAAAAAAAAGAAATTATGGAGATAGCAAATGAAAGGGCTATTACTAGAATAAAAGCTCCTTTATTATTACTCCCCACCCTGGCCGCATGGGCAGGCACCGGGAATCGAACCTGGGTCTCTGGCATGGCAAGTGAGAACTCTGCCTGCTGAGCCACTGTGGCCCAATCCAAAAGCTCCTTTCTTTTTATCATCAGAACACACCAAGAGCCAGCCTACACTTTGAGTTCACAATTTACAAATCTGCATTCATTTTTTAAGAGTTCAAAGAAGAAAGGAAAATTTCCAAGTTCATGTGAATAGGAAGGTAAAGATGTTGCATGTACAATTAAGATTAAATGGGTCTGGTATATATTGGGCCTTTAATAAATACATTTTGAATGGATAAAATTCACACTTGCTGGGGGTGCAAAGTTAGTTCAGCAGTAGAATTCCCGCCTGCCACGTGGAAGACCTGGGTTTGATTCCTGGCCCATGTACTTTCCAAAAAAACAAAATAAATAAAAATTCAACACATGGTACTGCAATAATGGGATACTCACATGGAAAAAGAATGAAATGTGACCCCTGTCATACAGCATACAAAAAAAAAAATTCACAGTTGCTATCCACATTGATTTATCCAGAGAATTATCATATAAGCAAGTTCATTTTATGTATATACACACACACAAAAACATGTTATAATTCAACTATTATTCAAACGCAATTATGTGAAGCTCTGTCTTAGGCTGTCTTTTCAAAATGGGTGTATCTCCAGACTACCCAAATGACCATCACTACCCTGGGTATATTTGGTTTATCTCATCTCTCTTAAAGCCCATTTCTTCAGTTGCGTCTTCAAAATCTACTCCTTCAATATGCAAGATTCTTTCTATTAATGTGCTACACCCTGGGTTATGGCCCTTTTCACCAATCAACTAGATTTGTCCTGTCTCTAAATCAAAAGCTTTCTGGAGTCTTACAGTCCTCATCTGTAAAATGAGATCAACTTGTTCATTACTATATCAAAGACTACTGTGAGATATAAGTACAAATATACTGAAAATTATAATGCAGTATGCTCCATTTTCAAGTATTTTTATTTGCCATTTTAACCACTTTCAAGTACTCAATTTAGTGGCATTAATTTCATCACAATATTGTGCTGCCATCACCACCATCCATCACCCAAAACAGAAACTCTGTGCCCATTAAGCAATAACACCCCAGCCTCTCACAATCTCCAATCTACTTTCTGTCTCTGAATTTGCAAATTCTAGTTATTTCATGTAAGTGGAATCATACAGTATTTTTCCTTTTGTTTCTGGCTTTTTCACTTAGCATAATGTTTGCAAGGTTCATATGTTTTGTAGCCATGTATCAGAACTCCATACCTTTTATGGCTGAATTTTATGTATCTAGCACATTTTGTTTATCAGTTCATCGGCTGATGGACAATTGGGTTGTTTTCACTATTGTGAATAATGCCATAACAAACACGGGTGTACAAGTGTCTATACACAGTCTTAATACAACTTAGGGTTACATTAGCAATTGTTAAAAGCTCCTAATGGAGCCTTGGCCCAGGCATAGAATTGCTCATATATGAATTATGTCAAAATTTTCTATATTTTCCTCCTCATATTTTTTTTCAGTGCATTATCAATCTATTAGATATTTCCATGACTGATAATTTACGACGTAATTCCTTCTAGAATACTGGTACAATCTTAATCTTTTAAAAATATACGGTAAGACTTATTATGAAGCCCCATTTACTCCAAGGTAGTTGTCAACCTAGAAGCTCAGGTAACAAAAATATAAAAGTAAAAAGCCAAAGCTAAAATTCCTACCAAAATAATACTTAAAAAAAAAAAAATCAAAGAGACAAAATCAAGTTTATCATGGCATATAAAAGGATTATATGCTTTTAATCCAATAACTACATTGATTTTCTTGAACAATTTCTAATTTTGCTGGATAATCTTAATGTTTTAAAAATGTTTATTGGTTTGCTGACTTTACTAGATAATTAGCCATATAGAAAAGCTAGAGTGAAAAATTAATATTTTAACCCCACAATTTAATCTACCCAATATGAGATAAAAGAAGATATTCTACTTGCCTGATTAAAAAAAAAATTATTTTGTTTTTCTTAATCAGTGCTTGCATTTGTTATGCCATATATTGGAAATATTTCTCTAAATGCACAATTTAAAATTAGTTTTATATTTGTGTTAGAAAACGGGCACTTCATCTTTAAGAATCAATCTCAGGTTTTGTGTCATGGTGATAGTACCTATAGCCACAAGACAAAATGCAGAATGGATGCAGAATTGGAGACCAAAACACTTTTTACTGAAGGGTTGTGAAATTTTATTTCAAAGATTTTATTTTCAATTATCTGTATAGAGCTTCAATTTTATATGACACACATATAAAATATAAGCTCTATAAGTCCAAAAATCATGAAATAAAGGGCACAACAGCTGATGTTACTTTTTACCATTTTGTGCATCAGGAGAGGTCAACCAAGTTTACTGTGAATTTAAAGACTGAGCAGAACCAGATTTCACAGATTTGGCTAATTCAGCTGGAATGAGTCTTCTGTCAAGCTCTATATTCTAATAATAACATTGTATTCTACATGGCAAAACATAGCATACATTTCTGAGAGTATAAAACCTGCAGATAAGTTTTTATACTATGAAATCCAGGTATCAAGAAACAACAAATGCTATTACCATATCCATTATTAATTAAAAAAATAAAATATTCAAGGAGTCTAGGGACAAGAGCTTATGAAAACCAGCAGAACTGCACAGAAACTGTATAGGAGATCAAGAATAAAATTTGCTAAAACTTAGGAAATTAGATTGTAAAAATGGGTAAATTCATTCATCTGAATTCCTTCTATAAACAGTCTTTCTTTTCCAAAATATCAGCGCATCGCGCATCCCTCTCCCAAAGCTCCCATTTCCATGGAAGGGAGAAACATAATTCCCATCCCACTGTTGGTGAGCTTGGTCAAGTGACTTATTGTGGCCAAATGGAATGCTGGCAGATGGCTGAAGTGAGCAAAGCCTTGAAATGTGCTTGCACGACTGGCTTGCCCTCTTGTGCTCCAGCCATGGCTGTGAGAAAAACATGCCCTGGGTAGAGGGCTGGTTCCCCCCAAAAATGACAGACATCAACTATGCTGTCCCCAAGACTTACAGACCTGCCCCAGCTGACCCGCAGAGGTATAGAAGGGAAATAATTTATTGCGGTTTTCCACTGCATTTTGGGATGGTTGTCAACACAGCATTATTGTGATAACTGATGGCTGATTAAAAAAAAACTTATTAGAATTGTGGTGTATGTATGTATGTATTAAAGTTTAAGCTTAGTGACAGATATTGTTGGTTAACAAATTTAGTTCCCATCCAAATGTCCCTTTTTCTTAGTCCCATTCTAATAACTAGGGTCATGTAAACCAGTTTTGTCAATAAGATAAAGTCACTGAGGTGGGACTCCTGGGAAAGTTTTTAATAAGTAGTACAGTTGACTGGTATGTACCTTATGTACTTTCAGTTTTTTTGGCTTTTTTTTTTTTGTTTGTTTGTTTGGGGTGGGGGGGTCCCTACTCCCTTCTTACTAGGATAAGGACAAGATACTTAGAGGTGTGGCATACTTCATACAATCTTTAGGAAGAAAGCCATAAGTGAAGGGCAACAGAACAGGAAGAGAGAATAAACCTTAAACATTCTGGGCAGTTCGACCAGACTGCCCTTCTTAGCCCAGATATCTTTTTACACAAGAAAAACAATCCCATATATAAACTCTATAGTAAGGTTTATTGCTATTTTCAGCCATAAGTAACACCAACCAATATTGAGAAGAATGGATGGCTAGATAGATAGAATTTTATTCAAATTATTAACAAAGATCCAGAATTTTATCTAGAAATACTATTTGCCTTAGTCTAATATTTTTAAAAATGTCAATAACATGATCATTTTGGGTAGGAATAGCTAATTACTTTTAAGTTAAGTTAAAGCTTCAGTTTTTATATATTAGATTTGCTTTTGCATAAGTAGAGATAAAATGACCCTAATACAGATACATAGTTTTAAATAAAACTGTCAGAATTTTATTTCATAATTTAAAATTTGGAATTATTTTCCCCACACTAGTAATTCTGCAGAAGAGTGATCAGGAATATTTGCAAAGATTTGCTGATGTTTTTAGTACACTAACTGCATGTAGTTTGGGATTTAGTTTTTAGGATAAGCTATAGTAAAAGGTGCATTAATAGTTTTCAAGAGGGTCATGATCCTCAGCCATGTGATTTTGAAAGTATAGGGCAAATGTGATCAGAAATGGCCATGGTAAAATGTCAACCTGTTAAGATTCATGCTTATCTTAGATGTATTTTCTACCTGTATCAGACCTTTTAATATAATAGCAGGGTCTCCATGAAAATGTATCCTTCAATTTTTTACTTTCATTTGATGCATGTAAGTAAATGTTTTCAATGAGATTCAAGCATGTGGGAAAGTGCCATAAAGTAAAGGAAAATTACAGTTCGATAGCTATAATCCATGGAGAATAATAAGAAAGGAAAGTATTTGGAGCATTTGATTGAGACTAGAGGAGATTATATCCTGATGAATTGGGTTACTTTCAAATACATTACAGTATTTTTCTATATTATGTGTACTCTTACTGACTACACTAATAAATGAAATAGTGATGAATGGTTATGGGAACTTGTAGTGAAATATTAATATTTCAACATTATCACTGAATATCTGTGTCAACACACATCAAAAATGCATGAGAAATGACTACTGAAACTCACTGGTTATACCTATTAGGAATATATATGAGAAATAAAAATGGTATACATAAATTTACAACGTGATTACAGGTAGAACAAACCAGCAAGAAAAGAACTACATGAAGAGTTCACATGGAAAAGCAAGCTGTATAATCAAAAGCAAAATAATACCTGCAATCAGTCTAGAGTACACCGTATGACTACATGGACTGCTATTATACTTTAAAATTTGAGTTATTTTAGAAATTATTAATACCTCCCCCAAATAAATATAACTTACAAGTAGCAAAAATAAACAACCACTATCAAATAAAAGTAGCTCATCAATTCTATCTATAATGTAATTTTGGAATTCCATACTTTAAAAAAACAAAAATAAAAAATAAAACTTTAGCTTTAAGAAATCTGATTTATGTCTACTTTAAAATTGATCCAAGCAGTAATAAACTCATACTAAAATCAGGCATGACAGTTTAACAAATTATTCAACAATCAGTTAACTGAATAATTTCTAAGTGGGTAAAGAGGCTAAACATAAATCTATTTATATCTGTTATATCAGAAAACGTTCAATTCAGTTAAAAGAAAAAACCAAATTGGTCATTTAGCATGATGTACAGAATATAAAATGTTCATTATAGAGATGAGAAATATAAATTGCTATCAAAACAGCAATATCTGTGTAGTAGCCTTCACATACGAAACCTTTAAATGATCACAAAGATCCATCCAAAAAATATTATGAGGATAATCTCTCAATTGTAACTAAAGTTGTAACATTTTTATGGAAAAAAAAAAGCAAGTACTTAGTTGCTGGAAGATAATGCAATAATATATACAACATTCTAGGATAATAGATACATATGACTCATCAGGAGATAATCTATTTATTATTGAAGAAAAATAATATATTTAATAAGATCATTTAGAAACAAACACAAATTGTTATTAAAACCAGTAACATTCACATTAATATGGTTCCCCCTTTTCAACGTTTTAAATATTTCTTAGAAGAAGAAATCCTTGCACGTGTACTACATTCTAAGGACTCAGGTAAAAAAGACATACAAAGTAGACAAATGTTTTGAAAGAAAAAAATGTGTTTTACATGATTTTTTCTCGAGGGAGGGTGTGTGTGTGTGTGTGTGTGTTAAACTGTTTGTGGAATCTCTTAGAAAAAGAGGATTTCTTTAATAGTACAGAGAGAAAAGGATGAGCAGAGATTGAAGAGATTCAGTTCTGACTCCTCCTTCCTAGGGATGTGATGCTGGAATAATCAGCTAGCTTTTATGAGCTCAGTCGTTTCTGTAAAATTAAGGAACTATATATTTATGTTCTCTATTTGGCCAGCGAATTTTCTGATTCATTCATTCATTCAGGAATGCCCCTTCCTCAGGGCCTCTGCACCTGTTACCCTTTTGGCTGTTATGCCCATCCTCCCATGTGGGCCGACCTCACACCTCTTCACTTCTCTCCTCAAACGTATTATCAGACGCTCCTCCTCTCAATGTCTCACATGCCGTGTGACCTGCACCTCCCACCTCCTCACTGCCCAGCCCCTACCTCCTGCTCCCCTTACCTCCATAGTGCTTACCTCCTTCAGAGATACAATGATGTTCATCATCTGTCTCCCCCACCGGAATATAGGCACCCCACGATCACTAATCTTTGTCTATTTTATTTAGTGCTATTCTCAGGCCCTCTTTTTTAGCCCTGGAAAAGCAAAGAAGGCTAGGACATGTTATCTGCCCTCAGAGTAGCTCAGCATGTTGGAGAGTCATATAGGGGTGTGTGTGTGTGTGTGTGTGTGTGTGTGTGTAAATAACTATTTATTTACCTAACTGCGACAGAGAGAGGCAAGTGAGAAGAGAAACATATGGGAAGGGCTATAGGAACAACTAAGTGCCTTATCTGGGGTTGGAGTGATTTGGAGAAGCACCTTTACAAGGGTGATAAGCATTTGAGAAGACCTGAAAACAGAAACTGTTGTCTTTTAAGAGACAACACTCTATGAATTGAATCTGACTTCATTTATCCATTATCCTTTACAGTCAATCTCTTGGTACTGCCCTTCTTAACCTTATGAATATCTCAATTGCAGGTTTTTACTGTCTGATCACAGCTCCTCTCAACCCCTACATTGTGCCACAAGCTCCTGTGCCCAAACAGGGATGCTGTGGCCATCTCAGCAGCTCTACTCATATCCACGATGCCGTAACAGGCGCCCTTCAGGGTGTACAGTGCTCCACTGCACAGCCGCGCCCGGCTGCCCTCAAACTCATCCCCGTAAAACACAAAGTCAATTCTGCCATTTCCTGCTTCAAACCCCTCAATGGCTCCCCGTTGTCTAAAGAATAAATTCATCAGTCTCAATCAGGTCTCCACCTACCTCTTCAAGCGGCATCATCTCCTACCTCACCTTCTCACTTACGTATGCACTGGTCATTACGGACTAAAGCACCCCTATCCATAATACTCTATTGCCCCCGAATACTCTGATTCTGAATTCCTTGTTGTCAGGAGCTGTGTCATTCACTCAAACTGCAGTATATAACACAGGGTTGAGTGAGTGAATGGATGAATGAATGAATACATGCCTTAATTAGCTAATTCAAGAAACATTTCAAATTTTGAATTATTGACCAAACTTGATTATCACTTTTCTTTTTTCTAATTTCAAGGGTGGCCAATAAGGTTCCACCAAAGCAGATAAAAGGGACAATATGTGGGCATATGGCCTCTATGTTGCTATTAAATACCCAAAGACTGAGTTACTAAGTGATGACTATATTTTGATTTTTTCTTTTAGGCTTGGGAGACTGGAGGGCTGATAAAGATTAACATAACTACAGCTTTTATCTGTGTTTATTTACAGTAAAATCAGCAGCTTTTCTGACCTCCTTCAGATAAAAAAGAGCAATCTGGAAAGAGAGTGAAGAATGCGTCCCAGATTTAACCCATCAACAGGCATCCACACCAGCCACCTAGCCAAGGGGTACCGAAAAAGATGACATCGTGCCATTTCAACCCTTGGACAAACTTTTCCTTTTATAGACAGAAACAAAGGCACTCTAAAAGGGACATTCATTTATTTGGGTTTAGGGGTTTAGGAACATCAGCATATATATATATAATGAAATACTGAAATATGCCTGAAACCATATTTTTCCCAGCAATTATTTCTTTAAATAATAATAATAACAGGAAAGTTTATCTAAACAGCACTCTATTTTAATTTTATTTCTTCACATTTCAATATAATGCAATTTACAGTAGCTCAATACTCTCTTTTCCATTGTGAGAATTGTTATCTAAGAGAATTCTTTTCCGCTAAATCGGATCATATTTAAAGTAACAGTGGGTTTGAAGATTAGAAAGTTTGAAATTATTTCATACAAGCTGTATTCATACCAGGGTTGATGACTCAAATAACTATGCTACTTTTAGACAGTTATGGTTTAGCAATTTTAAAGCCACAGCATAAAAATAGGGGCTGTCTTCATAACGGAATGTGGGTTTGTTAGTTGCACATACTTGGGTTTGAATATGAGCTCTGAAAATGACCAGCTGTGGCACCTCCGGGGATAAAGTAGACCTCTTGGGGCCTCAGTTTCTTTATCTGTGGGATAAAAATAGGATCATGGCAGAACTAAATGAAAACTATATATAAAGTGTTAGGCACAAACTGCCAAAATGTAGGCCCTTCATAGCAGTTCCTGTGTTTTCCCTTTCCTCCTCATTTCTAGTACCGTTCTCTACCGTAATTTAAAAGACAACACAATTGTACTTGAGGAAATTAAGGAGAACGGGGAGGAGCATTAATTATCCAAGAAATTAGAACAAAAAATTACTTTTTTAAAAACTGCAAGATTCCTGACCTCATTTCATCATTATGTGAGCTTTTATAAATTAAGAACCATGATGTTTGAGCAAGCAACAGAAGAAATCAGGAGGAAGCAACAGGATACTGAATTGTTGCCATATCTGTTTTTCAAGGAGCAATGAAGTGAATATGTACTAAGCATAACGTCCTTCATTCCAGAAATCCAAAAATTGTGTTCCTTTAAGAAGAGGGTCAAGTCACAGGAGCCATATGATAAAAACAGGGGGAGGAAGATGGTAAAGTGTTTTAATGAGTTGAATGTTAGTGACAATAAACCAATTAAAGTACCATTTAAACAGGTGCAAATAAACGCTGGTCAGAGCAAAAATTTACTAAGACACTAATTCATGTTGCTTACAGTCAAAACCAGAGAAAGCAGATGACTCACGTCTGACTGAGTTCAGAGGTAATGAGCACTCCCCACGTCTGCAGGGGCTGACTAGGGAAATCGAGGTACAGCTCCTCCCATCCTCATCAGCTTCCCCTACCCTCCACTGCCCCCTGTCCCACCGCACGTTTAATGACATCATTATATCTAGATCATTATTCTTTTAAAGTATGCTCTTCAAATGAAAATAAAAAACCCTCAGGTAAGGGCCCCTTTTCAGTATCTCTTACTGAAATAATACAGTATATATACTGACAGTATATATTTACACTTTAGTTTGAAGGAACTTGATTATTTTACTCACATCAACAAA
Organism: Myrmecophaga tridactyla; assembly: GCA_004026745.1. NCBI lineage: Eukaryota > Metazoa > Chordata > Mammalia > Pilosa > Myrmecophagidae > Myrmecophaga > Myrmecophaga tridactyla. The sequence continues at coordinate 9,395 of PVIY010034225.1, forward strand.
TGACAATTATGAATGTTTGGAAAATGTTTGGAAAGAAGAAATGGGGGAACAGAAATAAAAGTCTCTGGGCAAGGAAACCAAACTTTACCTATTTTTTAAAATGTCATTATTTTGCCTAAGGCTGGAGTTAATTATAATAATTTGCTTTAATCATGTGCCTTTACCTCTTTTTTCTCTAAACACTTATTTCATAATTATGTTTATCAAGTTGTTAAGGGTAATGACCCTATTTTACCATCAGGGGAAGAAAAAAAAGGAAACAGACCAAAATAAAACAGATGTTCTATGAATTGCTGGAGGTTGGCTTTGTCAGAATAACTGAATACATGATTTCTGGCTCGGGTGGATCCTATACAACTGAAATTAGAAAAGGGTAGAGCCAGTCTTACAGGTTTGTGGGTCTTTCTGTGAATAGTTCTTGCAATTTATCTGAAGTCACTACAGCTAAACTCATATATGGAAACTGAATGAATCAGTGAAATGGTTGCCAGGATCAGCTCAAGCTCAGTTCAGTAGCCTCACTATATAAATCTACTTAAATAGATGTACCTTAGTATGCTACTCTAGTCAACAAGCAATGTTCTTTTTTATTTAAAGACAAATATATCTGAGTAAGTGGGGGCAGGATGCAATTCTGGCAGGCAACTTGTGCATATCAAATCTTATGGAAACATTTTTTAACAGCCAAGATTTTTTAAAATGTTCAGTTTAAAATCCAATAAAATGCATGAAACTAGGCCTTTAAAGAAAACATTACTTACTGTGATATTAAATAAATGTACTAATATCAGTAAAGTAGGACACGAAACTATATTGGTTATGAGCCCTGCATGAAGCAGGGCTGAGAACATGAATGGGGCAGGAGAAATAGCTTCAGCTGGAAGTCGTTACCCCGTGGTTTAGCATCTTGTCAGAGGCCCCCAGACAACAGAGCTGGCCTAAGACAGACCCTCTCCAGCCTCATATTTGTTAATATCCTTTTCATTTCTCAACTACCTCCTTCTTTTCACTGATATTCCACTCGTGGCCAATGAATTTCAGAGGTGAGCCTTTGAAGCCTTCTCAGAACATGTCTCTTTTTGGCTTTCATTGGAAAGACAAATGTTTACTGGTTGCCTAGGGCTTATGTGCTGCCTCTATTGTACATAAGTCTTTGGTTTCATCACCTCTCTCCCTGCAGAACATCTTCTCAACTGAATTCTCTTAGGAAGGTTCTGCAAGCACATGAGACAAAGAGACGGACAGACAGCTGTCTTGAAATTCTCTCATCTTTCATGTACCAAGGTGATGTTTTGTCCTTTTATTACTTATATTATGTATGACTTTAGTAACACTACTACACTGGAATATTTGTTGTTGTCGTTTTTGACAGCTTTTGAGTTAACAGAAAGCACACAAAAAGAGGAGAGAAAATAAATAGTGAAACAGTGTTATGAATTAAGGAGAAACTAAGAGAAGAGCAGCAGGTCAAATGCAGAATTGTACACAATGAAAGTGAACTCTGTGTAAACCCAGGAACAGAAGTTTTTAAACTCTGTAAGAAGAATTATATTTTATTTGTCACAGAATACAATTTTCCTCAATACATTGTTCTAGATTTTGAAATATACCTATATTTAAGAGGTCTCTGAAGAACATTCTTCTTGCTTCACCTAACAGTATCTCAGCACTTCCTAATGCTTACACACACACACACACACACACTTGTCCTGAATGAGATGGTTTATTAACTATCAATGGGTCCTGGCATTTTAGGGCATCCCAGATAAGAGCTCAGTGTATTCCTTACTTAATTGTTTAATGAAAACACTTACATGAATAATGAATCTGGCATTTCCTGAGATACATGCGCAATTTTTGTAATAATAACAAAGACAGGCATAGGTACATATATCCAAAACAGTGTGGTTTGAAATGTGCATGTGAAGTGAATCAGAAAAGTATTCTGAAAATGAAGCCTCGGTTTCTGAGGTTGCTATTGAACAGCATCAGGTTAAAACATCCTATTACATTATAAACAGATAATATTAAAAGCACACATGTTTATGTTTAGGACATTGATGTCATCGTTTGCTACATCAACCCCAATTAATTTAGATTTTAGCAACCACAATCCCAAACTTTAAAGACAGAACTGAAGCATTTATATATCCATAGACACACATTCATAAATGATATACATATTGCAATGATGCAAAAACTGTGATTCAAATGTCTATGAAACTTCCTCATCTCAGAATTGAAATATACCATGATTTTACAGGTCAGAAAATAGGACCCTTACGACTTAGCCCACACTATACTGTGACCCTGTTGCAGCACACGGAGTCGGGATGAGGTGATGCGGTGTGCCGCCGGCGTGTGCAGGATTTCAGCAACCTCTCTGGTGCGCTGCCTAGCCTGGCTTGAGCTCACATTGACTTTGGAGAAATTAAGTTGCTACAAACCATTACTTGAACAGATGAGAGGGGGAAAAGCATCTTTGTAAGTGTTCAAGCGGAAGCCTATTATTGGTAATGGCTGCTATAGGCACTTTTAGACAAAGATCTGTTTTGGAGTTTTTGAACTCCTAAACTTTATGTCATTTTATGTCTTGTTATTGTTTATCATATGACTTCAGACAAGTCATTTAATGACTCTGATCCTCAGTGTTTTCATTTGTAAAATCAGAATAGAGATATTTTCTACATTTGTATTTCCTTGTTATACACTTACACTGCTACACGATCACTACCACAACTACTAATAAATAATACTAATTCTATCGTTAACTGAATGCCTTCTGTTCTAGTTTGCTGGCTGCTGGAATGCAATATACCAGAAACTGAATGACTTTTATCAAGGGGAATTTAATGAGTTGCTAATTTACAGTTCTAAGGCCGAGAAATGTCCTAATTAAAACAAGTCTATAGACATGTCCAGATTAAGGCATCTGGCGTTCACCGTCTCTCTCTCAGCTGGAAGGGCATGTGGTGAACATGGCGGCATCTGCTGGCTTTCACGTGGCCCTACCAAAAAGGGACTCTCTCCAAAACATTTCTTCATTTAAAGGATTCCAGCAAGCAACTCCACCTTTAGTGGGTGGAGACACACCTCCATGGAAATCATCTAATCAAAAGTTACCACCCACACTTGGGTGGGTCACATCTCCATGGGAACAATCAAAATGCTCCCACCCAGCAATACTGAATGAGGAGCAAAGGGCATGACTTTTCTGGGGTCCACCACAGATTCAGACCAGCACATGTTCTCTGCCAACAACTTTAAAATTTGCCTTTTTAAAATTTTTTGTGTGCTGTATGGGGGTCACAATTCATTCTTTTTCCATGTGATTATCCCGTCATTGTGGCACCATTTGTTGAATTTTGGGGGTTGGGTGGGGGGGAGTACAGAGTGTAACTTGCTTTTTTATATCTTGTATCTGCATCAAACCTTCACAACAGTCCTGTAAGGAAAGTATTCTTATTTTCTTCAGATAGAAAAGAAACATTTTAGTCTTTAACTTGCCAGAACTCACACAGTTATTAAGAGTTTGAGTGTGAATTTGAATCTAGGTCTTTCTGACTTTTTCATTTCAGATCAGCTATACTCAGTTTCCTCTAATTTATATATATAAATTATCTATATATGTAGACATATATATATAGATACCTATATAACATATTATTCATTTTATACATACACATACATACTCTTTACAACAATGTGTATATATATTATTTTTCATTTCAAGGCCTAACGCATGGAACAGGTAGCTACTTAATCAGTATTTGAGAAAGACGAATAAACAGATGGCAGGAAACTAAAACCATTTTAAGTAGGCTACTAATGAATATGTGTGCCAGCAATAATGGTGGCTATTTAAATCCTCTACTTCTTTACGAGTATGTTGTTAAAAATTACTATAGGGAAAAACATGCATGTACTCGTCATAGGTTCAATTATAGATACACAGAGTTCACAATGATGGAGAAGGAGCCAATTTCAATTCACAAGGGCCATAAACTAACCCCACAGCCTAGACAAAAGGAGAGAGAAAAGATCCCTTTATAAACTGCATATACTTCCTATATTTCAGTTTTAATATATTATTGTCCAAATTTTAATTTTTCAAAAAAAGCTATTCTTTAATCTCCCGCCAAAATAAGACAATGATACCTGACACATTTTCTTTTGCTTGGCTGCTGTATATAAAGAATGATGACGATGATGGTCATTGGATACTGACATTCAAAAGAACAATATTTTTTCCTCAGAGTTAAGGGGAACAGTGCAGGACTTATTAGAAAAGATGTATAGAGGTCTTATTTCTAATCAAAACACAGATTTTCAACTATTGAGAACATTCCACCTTTTCCCCTAATCTTCTCCAAAAGAGCATAAGACTGAACGGAAAGATGCCGACACACGTGCCGGGTCAGAGCCCGGGTGACGTGTCTGGGGAGCAGGAGATGCCGCTGCTTCCATTACTCATTGAACACCTTGGCAATTCTTAGTTCATCCTGAAACGTGATACTTACTCTTGTACTGCTCTGGCTATGGAAAGGGCCGTGGATCCAGTTTCATTAACGCTATCTAAGGTCACATTTGGCAGGTCATCATCATCACTGTCACTTTTACTTTGTCTGGGAGATAGGCCTCGGGGGTCCATTTGTGCTGGGAAAAAAAGGCATATATAATGAATTAAAATTAGTGTGCAGAAAGTTAACCTTGTCCTGGACCAACAGCAAGCACGGAACATCTCTTCTGTGTAAATCACACGAATGGAATTTTCAAGAAATCACAGGAATTACTGAGAGCTACGTATTTCATGTACTGAGTACCCACTGACTTTTTTTTTTTTGCCTTTGTTCATTTGATTTACAAAACCTACATCGGCCTTCAAGAGTTTCAGAGTATGATGAGAGAACAGAAATGATAAAATCCACAATATTACCAATTCCAGAGTGGTCAGAAGCTGATTATGTGGCTCATGAATTACTGTTCAGCTCTCTGGCTTCTCCTCCTCCTTGCTCCTGCGGCCAGAGCTCTGGCTGTTTCACTGCTCATTAGCACTTTCCTTGGATGGTAGATAGTACGAGGGAGAGGAGATATTATTTGCTTATAGCTCTTCCCATTAAGTTTAAAGAAGAACAAGGTTTAAATGCCGAAAATGAAGTTTTAGATACTTTTCATATTTCAGTGAATCATTGCCTCGCTGTGCATCACTACTCTAAGTGGAGGTTCGAGCACATTTGTAAAAATGACAGAAATAGTAAAATTTTAAGTATCTGTTTATATGTGCCAGAAAGTGTTCTTCCTCTCCATGCTGATTTTGATATTTAAAAAAGCATTTCCAGGGCGGCTGCCCTGGCTCAGCAGGCAGAGCTCCGACCTGCCGTGCTGGAGGTCTGGAGTTCGATCCCTGGTGCCTCCTGCCCATATGCAAATTAAAAAAAAAAAAAAAGCATTTCCAGATGATTCTTTACCCACTGCGAACTTGCCAAAGCAGGCAACAGTCCAGTGGTCTGACCCCTGCTGACCAGGACAATCAGATCTTTTCAAATGACAAGATTACTATCAACATTTAATATGTTAATACACTTTTTTTTTAGGTATTAGATTTCATTTCTACCTCCTCCACTCTTTGTCTTTAGCAACTACAGCCCAGAAACTCCACAGGCCTCACTCCAAGCACAAACTAAGCACACCTAAATTAAAGTACTGCTCTAGCTATGTAACTGCAGTGTTAAAAATACATGACTTCAACCCCACCCAGCTCCAACCAGACTGCTGCTCTTCAAACCTGCTTAAGATTTCTAGAGCCACCACTGCTTACAAAGGGAAGTGAAATGCACTGAAAACCATGGTTACAATGATAACTGGATACACTTGTAATGCCTATCTTTTTTCTCAAATCATTTTCTTGTCGCTATGCATCATACATTACATAGAAAACCACACAGAAATGCTACTATTTGAGAATCTATTTTTACCCACAAAATGGCAAATTCTTATGATTCTATCTGATGTTTATTATATGGTAGGAAACTATACCTAGAGTATTTCAATACACTTCTAACCAGGAGAGGAAGGAACCTCTATCTGTTGAACTAGCTTGTGCTAGCATTTTGACATACATTCTACCTGTAGATATAAACATACCAGAATGTGCTTTGCACAGTGAAAATGCTTGGTCAGTGTTGGTTGAATTAAAGAGACAATAATCCAAATAATCTAAAGCAGCTCTCAACCGAGGATAAAGTCCCCCAAAAGACTCTTAAAAACATCTGCAGTCAGTTTTGCTTGTTCCAACTGGGGTGGACATGCTACTGGCATACAGTAGGCAGAGGCTAAGGATGGTGCTAAACACCCTAAAATATGCAGCACAGTCCCCACAACAAAGATTTTACTGGTAAAAAATGTAAATAGTAATGAGCTTGAGACACTTCAACCTAGAGATTTATAAGTTTTGACATATAAAGGTGGGATGTCTTAATGACTTTTAATTATATAGTTATGTTCCAGTTTCAAAATTTCATAACAAAGAAGATAAATCATATAGAAGCTTATCCATCTGCCCTTGTTACCAAATAGAATGATTCACTTTCACGTGACTGCACTCACAACTCCTGCAACTACAGCATTCACTTCTCAAATGCCAGCATCATGCAGGGACATTGATTAATAGGTTTTGAACATTTTCTGTGTACTATACCTTGGTGGGGGTAGGAGGGGAGCAAAAAACGACTTTCCTTTTCAACTCTAGAGAAGTGTCCCTAGAATAAAATCGTTGGAGAAACTCTCTGTAGGGCAAAATGACCAGTTTCACCATAACCTAGTAACAGAGAGCTACTAAAGCATTCAGCCATTCTAATGGCCCTGAAGGAGTCATATCACTTAAGAATTATTCTGGCTGCAGGCATCAGAAGCTGGCTCTGGCTAACATATAAAAAGGAATGTACTGAAAGTTACTGAGCAGTTCAAAGGAAAGATGAACAACCAACATGCAAGCAGCACAGGACCCAGGGAAGACACAGGCATTTCATCCAGGAATTCATAGATTCTTTTTTGAGGCTCTGCTATTAGACAATGATTCATTTAACAATTGTTCATAACTACTCAAATTCAGCCAAGAAAATGAGTATCAGACATATCTAGGCTTCCAAGTCACATATTGTAAGTGGCATTATATATGCCTGTAAATGTCAGTAATTTAACATTTAAAGATTTTGAAACATCATGCACTAAGACCCATTTGCCAAGATGCCAATTTAGCAAACAGTCAAAGAAAAGAGAATGTACTGGTGGTCCCATTTTGTCCAAGACAACTAGTGCTCTTAGAGGTAAGAAATACCAATTCAAAAAGTTTTAGGCAATTAACCAATAAGTAACCTGTCTCTGAAAGTTAAAGTCTAGTTCTGTGAAAGCTTCTATGAAAAAAATAATTGATGTGAGTTGTTACATGATCATTTAAATTATGTGTGATGTTTATATCTTAATGAAAGCTTAAAATATGTTAAGTATAATATCTTTTTTGATGTACTTTTAAGGAACATCATAATTGAGGATTTCTTTCCAATATTTTCAATAAATATTATCAAGTACATCTGCTACCAATCACAGTGGGAAATTTTTTACCCATACCTTCAGCCAAGTGGAGGAAGTAATTAGAAAGACTTTTAAAAATCTGCATTGCTGATTGGGTCAGATGATTAGCTTATCTACATACTTGCATAATTCTAATCTATTTTTATTAAATGCAGAATAGGGATGTCTACCCTAGTTAACCTCCATTAGTCTTTGAGTTTCTCAGCTCATTTAAAACCAGAATAAACCGATTTTCTAGGGTGCCCATGCACAGACAATGGAAAAATTACCTGGACATTAGAACCAATACTATATCTACTTCCCTAAGTAAGACAGCAGCAAATGATTTATAGACATTTGAGATTTGTTCCTTTTAAATGAAAAAGGGATCAGACGGTTTCGGTTAATCTAGCTGTTTGCTAGTGAAAGTGTTGTATCTCAGTGTTCTCTCGAACACTGAGGCGATTTCATTAGTGTGACAAAATCCCTGGGGAGAGTAGCACCTCATCACCGGAAGCTGAACCTATTCACTGTGACCTTCAGATTCCCACCAATGGTAGACAGGTACTGTAAACGTCCCCAATGAATCACGCCTCCCTGTGCCTCTGACAAAGACTCTGGGCTTGACCACATGGAGTCATGTGACCAATGGCACTACATTAGCAAACGTGATGCAATCAAAAGCTTGAAAAACATTTACACATTCATTTTTTTCTTTTCTCTTGTTGTTTCTGGAACCTGGCCACCATGTGAAGAAGTCCAGGAGAGTACCTAAGAAACATGCTGCTCAAACTGGCAGCCAAACCCAACTGCTGAACATGACAGGGAGCCATTTTAGACCAACCAGCCACATTCCAGCCCCCACAGGACTATGGGCATATGGGAGACCTGGGGAGGACAAGCGGAACTGCCCAGCTAAACCTATCGCAATTCTGAACCTCAAAACTGTGAGCAAATAAAATGGTTGCTATTTTAAGCCACCACTTTTTTTTAAATTAAAAAAATTTTTTTTAAACGTAACATACAAACAAACATTCTTATATGATAATTCCATTCTTGGTATATAATCAATAACTCACAATATCATGGCCGTGATCATTTCTTAGGACATCTGTATAAACTCAGAAAATGAAATAAAAAGAAAAACTCATACATACCATATCCCTTACCCCTCCCTGTCACTGACTGCTAATATTTCCATCTACCCAATATAGTTTAGCCTTTGTTTCCCCTATTTTTTTCTATCCCCCTTACCCCTCCCTTTCATTGATCACTAGTATTTCAATCTACCAAATTTATTTTAACATTTGTTCCCCCTATAATTTATTTATTTTTAAACCATATGTTTTACCCATCTGTCCATACTGTAGATAAAAGGAGCATTAGACACCAGGTTTTCACAATCACACAGTAACATTGCAAAAGCTATATCATTATACAATCATCTTCAAGAAACATGGCTACTGGAACACAGCTCTATATTTTCAGGCACTTCCCTCCAGCCTCTCCAATGTACTTTAACTAAAAAGGTGATATCTATATAATGTGTAAGAATAACCCCCAGGATAACCTCTCGACTCTGAAATCCCTCAGCCACTGAGCACTTTATTTTATCTCATTTCTCTCTTCTCTCTTTTGTTCGAGAAGGCTTTCTCAATCCCTTAATGCTGAGTCCCAGCTCATTCTAGGATTTCTGTCCCATGTTGCCAGGAAAGTTTATACTGTGGGAGTCATGCCCCAAGTAGAGGCAGGGAGGGCAATGAGTTTGCTTGTTGTGTTGGCTGAGAGAGAGAGGCCACATCTGAGCAACAAAAGAAGTTCTCTAGGGGTGACTCTTAGGCCTAATTTTAAATAGACTTAGCCTCTCCTTTGTGGGGATAAGTTTCATATGAACAAACCCCAAGATTGAGAGCTTGGCCTATTGCTTTGGTTGTCCCCACTGCTTGAAAGAATATCAGGAATTCTCCACACAGGGAAGTTGAATTTTCCCCCTTTCTCGCCATTCCCCCAGGGGGACTTTGCAAATACTTTTTATTCACTGTTTAAATCACTCTGGGATTTATCAGGCCATCACTCTGGACAAACCTACAAAATCTCATGCCCTACTCAAGGTTCCATGTATTTATGGTGTTCAATTAAACTGTCCACATAAGTTATATTAGCAAATGCACTAGTCAAAATATAAATTTTGTACCATATAAACATTTTTTGCTTTAGTCTCACACATAAGTTAAAAGTTTTAAATTATGAATTACCATCTATTTTCAACACCGTGCAATACTGCCATTCCTTTGTTCTTCTTCATGCTAAAGCATTTTTAAATTTGTACATTTAGTTACTATCATTATACACTCTAGGCATTCCTAGATTATACCATCGCAGTCTTTATCGTCTCTTTCCTTCTGATCTCATTTGTGCCCCCAGCCCTCCTCCCTCTATCATTCTCACATTTATAACCTACCACATTTTGGGTATTCATAACAATTTATGAATAAATTGTTACACAACGATAAGATAATCATTGTATCATATCATACTTCAGCAACTATTTGAGACTTCCTAGCAAAGACGTGGACAAATTACAGCTAAAATGAAAGTCAAATCATCACACATCTCTCTATTCTCCTCCCCAGTGGCAAACTTGCCTTTAGTTATATAAATACCTGCATATTTCAGGGGATTATTAGCATAGAAAAAGGAAAATAAAAATTATATAAGTGTCCAACAATATTAACTTTTCAATCAAAATTATTCTGAAATGTCTTTATAGGTATTTTGGCTTTAGAGGCATCTTCCTTTGATCCATAACCATTCCTCCTGAGGCAGAGTTCTTCTTTGGAAGAACTGTTCAAGGGAGCAAAGCTTTTCTATCCTTTCTTCCAAGCCATACACACAGTAGGAAGCTCATATTAGTGGATCCTCCCAGGGAGTTGGTTACCCAAAGCTCTTACCGCCCATCATTGGCTCTCTTCAACTCATAGAAGTTGAAACTCCATTCTCTCCTCTCCACCCCACCACCCCCACCCCATATAGCAGTGGCTGGAAAGACACAGTGGCAACAGTGTCTATTCTGACCTCACCCCCATCAGTCTAGGTGCTGACAAAGGATTAAAAGCTCTTCTAACTTCCTTAGAGATCAACTGGTCTATTCAATTAGTCTTACAGAAGCTTTTCCACAAGTCACCATATTCAACACGTACAACAGTCTGCAAACATATGCTAAAACATACAAATTACTGTTTCCTAAGAAGAATTAAGCACAGAAGGAGATACTGAATCTCCTTCTTCTCCACCCATGGGGGCTGGAGAAGAGTGGCTCCCACATATGGAAGATGAGAGGCAGCAGGAGAGCCAGCTGGAGCACGCAGTGCTGCTGGGCTCTTTTCTCCTTCTCTGGACCAGTGACGGCCTGCAGGTGACCTGCAGAAGCCCTCACTGTTCACCCTTCCAAAGCTGAGACACGTCGCAGTTAGAGAAACCTGGGCTTCCAGGAGATCTACCGTTTTTACTAGAAAGAGCGACGTGGGCATGACTGTGGGGGGTAGAAAGGGGAAATTCATAGCATCAAGGTAGAAGAATCCTCTTTCAATATATTGTATGCAGGACTACCTCTGAAAAGGAGAAGCAGAGTTTCTGAAGGACTGAGAAGAAAAGCTCAGCTCTTGACTCAGAGAGCAAGGGTGTAAATCCAGGCTCCACCATTTCTTGCTCTCTGAACCTGGGTGATTGATTTTACACCATTAAACATCAGTTTATTCCTCTGACCTTGGTGTTGTGAGGAGTAAATGAGAGAACACATGCAAAGCGTTCAGTATCCTGCCTGGCAGTAGTAGTGGTACTCGGTAGTAGTAGTGGTACTCGGTATTGCCAGGGGCTGAATCAAGTCCCCAGCAAAAGGCATGTTCAAGTCCTAAACTCAGGTCCTCTGGGTGTGAACCCATTTGTAAACAGAACTTTTGAAGACGCTATTATTCCTAAAGTCGCAGCCAACTAAATGAGGGTGTGCCTTAGATCAATATGCCTGAAGTCTGTAGACACACAGGACTTTGGACACAAGCGAGAAGCTAGTAGAGACTGGAAGTCAGAAGAAGCCAGAGGAGATGAATAGTCACGTGCCTGAGACAAAGAGGCAAGCCAAGGAAACCCAAGGACTGTGGCAAGCCAGTCTCAGAAAACTAGACTCTGTGAGGCCTTGATTTGGGACTTCTAGCCTCAGAAACTGCGAGACAAATTCCTGTTGTTTAAGCTGACCCACTGGGTGGTATCTGTCATAGCAGCAACCCTGGCAAACTAAGAAAATATGTTTTACCCCAGTAGTGAGTTTAGTGTGTCTTTAACAATCCCAAACATTGTTTCTAAGTCCTTCACCATCTCCTAGACCATTCAAAGGCGGCAGTTTTCTTGGTAAATGTGCCTAAACTGAAGATAACACTACAGACACAGAATATATATTGGATGGTATCTTAAACCATTGCTTCTCTTGATCTAAATATTCACTGATGTGTTCAGTCAACAGATATTTGGAGGGTACCTACCAGGTACCAAGCATTATCTGGGTGCTGGAGATAGAGCAGTGAACAACACAGATGAAAATTCCTGCTTTCACATTGGGAGAAGACAGATGAAACACAGAAACATGAAAAACATATCTTATGTCAGATAGTAAATGCCATGGGAAAGTGGAGAGACATCTGAGAGGCAAGGGGACAATCTTAGAGATGGTGGCCAAGAAAAGCTCATGGAGAACATGGCATGTGAGCAAGGATCGGACAGATGGGGTGAGGGAGGCTTACAAACTTCTGGGGGGTTGGGGTTCATTCCTGACAAAGCAAACAATAGGTGAGAAGTCCCTGAGGTTAGGAATATGCTTAATGGTGCCTGATTACCTGCAAATTGACAAGGATGGCTGGAGCAGAGAAAGGGAGAAAGGAGTAGGTGAGAGCAGAGAGAGGGGGAGAGGAGAGGATAAGGGCAAATAGAGGAGGACAAGCAAAATATGGAAGGCCCTGGAGGCCAATATAAAGATTTTGACTTTTGCTCTGGGGGAGAAGGGAAGCCACTGGAGGCTTTTGAGTGACATGATCTGAATTATGTCATTTTACAAGCATCAACCTCTCTATATGATCCTGGAGCACAGGGGAAATCCAGCTGGGGACATACATGTGGGAAGCATCAAGGACATTAATATTAATGTTCTCTTAAAAAAAAGCACTAACTTTTTATTCTTCAGTTGCTTTATGCTGTTTGCACATGTAATAATCAATTAAAAATCAGGACTTTATCACATAAAGGGCTATGAAGCATGCCCTTTGTAATATATTTGTACAATTGATATTCTGAAGCCAAATGAGAGCTTACTTTATCCCTGTTAAATGTTATCTCTTTCTGGCTTATTTTGCAGGCACATCTAGGCATGTAATGAGCAAAAAAGCATGAGTAAATAAAGCATATACTTCAAGATTAGAACTGGCTCTCTAAGGTCCAGTCTACTCACTGATGATTGGTCTATGCCCTACTCTATTGCTTCCTTTACTTTTGCTATTGCCTCAGAGACTGTCTGCCTCTACAGCATAGAAACTCTGGGTCAGTATTACTGCAAATGGAGATTTTAAAATGCAATCAATTATGTAAATCCTGGAATGTTTGGCAGAATAAATAAATAATATACAATTCATTAACTTTTTCCGATTCCTATATGTACACTTGACAGTGTAATGGCTTCTGCCCCCATTATATTAAACACATAACCTTATAATGCTCTTATAATTCCCTAGTTCAAGGTCCGATTCTCAATTATAATGCCACTGGACAGTTCTCTACAGCTTTCAAGACTATTGTTATCCCTCTTCGTTTTCAGCCTCTACTCCCCTGGTTTCAGGAAGGGGCAAACCATGAACTGTGGACCTGTGAATAAATGTTCGTGTGAATAAATTTTATTCTTCTTTGCCCATTCATTTCGTCTCTAGCTGCTTTTACACTACATCGGCACAATTTTGTACTTGTCACAAGACACCATATGGCTTGAACGGCTCACAAAGCTTCACATACTATGTGACCATTAGAGAAAGCCTTGGCTGACTCTGCCGCAGATGACTGGAATTCTCTTTGGTCTCCCTGAGTAATAACCTGCTATATTCTTGTTCAACTCCTCTTTCCACATTCACCTAAAAGTTAGTTTTCCCCTAGCTTCATTGTCCTGTTTCTTCTTACTGCCTCTCTTTACAGGTAAGCTTATCACCAATTTCACAATTTCCACAACTGCTATTACTGTCTGAGAGGGGAAGCATACCAAAGCCATGTTCCCAGCTCTCTGAACTCACCACTAAACTCCAATCTCATATTTCTAGTATTCTACTGAATCTGGCTCCACTTGCAGTTCAAAAGTCATGCCCAGTTAAAGTCCTGTTCTTCCTCCTGGTTTTCAAGTCTTCTACTGAAAGCCTCATAATTTTCCTGGTTATCCAGGTTCAAAACTCTCATTCATTTTCATTTGTCCCCCTCATTAAATCAGCTGCTAACTGCTATTGCTTTTACCCCCATAATTTTTCTGGAGCCCTTTCTTTTCTATTCATTCTCCTCTCAATGAACTGCCTCAAAGAACTGCTACATACATTAATTACACATAGCATTTCCCCAGAAACTGAAAGAACACAGGACTCCTCAAGCATCCTTACTGGAGAGTCTTGAGTTTTCCCTACCACTTACCCAGTAAGGTTCAACCATTTCAACTTAAGCAGACAGCCCTCTCCAACTGCCTCACAACTCACCTGTAGACGTGAAATTGCTTCACATTTTATCCCCCAATCCCTTCAATCCAGTCGGGTTTGGCTATTTCTTTCCATCCACAATTCTGCCAATAAAAATCTATCCTTCCAACAGAATGGTATGTTCCTCATGAACTTTCCCTTTATTCTTTAACTAAAGGAAAGCTTTCCTTTTCTTTAACAAAAAACACCCGTATGATTACATTTATAGTTTATGGGACTTTGGCACATTCTATTTTGAATTATACTTAAGCGTATATTTATTTACATCTCCCCAAACCATGTGGCTCAGACTCCCTTGTACACAGTAAAATGAAATATTTATGGATAAAGATGATGGTAATATGGGCAGGTTTCTATTAAAATGATTCCAGTGGTTCCCAATTGACAAGAGATTCTTCAGTATAATCATAAAAGTGTTACACACTTTCACTTTAAAATGTGACTTACATTCTATTATTAACATTTGTGAAAGGAAAGTCAAAATTACATTTATATTACTCTGTAAAGTCTCAGATAATTATATTTTTGATTTGAACAGGGCATAGGATAACATGGGAATGAAAATGCTTGTTAATTTTTATTCTCTTTTTTTAGCTAAATTACATCTAACAGGCTCTCCTTCCTTTCAGGAAATCATTTTAAATGCCTCAACATACCTATCATTTCTATCACATGGGTTACTACTTGCAAATTGCAGTGAAGGACTGTCTTCATTTAAAATATACTTTAAAATTATACGTCTGCTGAGATTATAACAGTTACTGAGTTTCATATCATGACAAACTATTTTTCCTGTTAAATGCAAATGAACATAGATTTACAACTGTCTTGTGCTCCCCGAGAGTATGCTGTCGAGTACAAAGGACTTTGGGTATGAAAAAAGAGCTAATAATTTGCATTAATAAGTGGGCTTTTACCCTCTGTTTGATAACCTTACATTACTCTCCAGAGTCGGCCAGGAGCCCTGAACTCCAGGTGCATTCTGAGGCATCACAGAATATACTTCCCATCACCTTTCCATCTTATCAATTAAGTATAAATGTTCCAAAGCCAAGCCAACTAGCTCCCACGGATTTACTCAAAACTGAATATACTTTTCTTTTCTAAAACTGAATATATTTTTAGCAGAGAAGATTTAAAATACTTAATAATAAAGTGATTTTGTGGTGAGTATATATGGGAAATAATAAGATCACCAAAGTTGTTTTCATGTTATGCACACAGAGATTCTAGGCATTGATACATGGTCTTTTTTTTTTTTTCCCTACCCTTATTTCTCTCTTTGCATTTTCTGGTTCATGGACTGGGTTGAACTGAATCTTTCAAGAAAGATAAAGCAGTCAGTACTCAGAGCTATTGTGGACATTTACAGCCGGTCTTGCTATTCCCGCACCCTTCATCAATTAGTGCATCCTCTCAGCCTCATCTTTCAAATATATTTAAAACCTGCTAGATTAAAATTAAGTCCTGATACGTAACAGTGATTTGGTCCTCTTTGGTCCTCTTAAAAATAATGTTCAACAGCCACCAAAATTCCTCAAATTTGTCAGTTATTTATACTTGTGTTGCTACTTCCTATAACACTTTCCAGTGGAAGTTATTTCTTGTGCATTTCCTCATATTTTTCACATTTAATGAAAGTCTTCCTTCTCATTTGATAGGTATTTTCTCTCTCTCCCTCTGTCTCTACCACACACATATGGGAGCTTTTCCCTCCAACATTTCACAAGAGTTGATGTGTGGGGCGGGCCACCGTGGCTCAGCAGGCAAGAATGCTTGCCTGCCATGACCCGGGTTCATTTCCCGGTGCCTGCCCATGGAAAAAAAAAAAAAGAGTTGATGTGTGGGTTACAAACAGAGAACACAAGGCACCACTGCAATAGTGCTGCAATAGCGTAGGTTCACTCACTGAATGACTCCCAGTGTGTGTGCTTCTAACTTGTAACTTGGCAAAATAGATGAATACACACACACACACACACACATATCCAAATGCTGCGGGGTTAAATCATGTTCCCCACAAAAGCCACTTTCAAGTCCCAACCTCCAGTCTGGTGAGCGTGAACCCATTAATAAATAGGATATCTGATGAAGTTTTTAGTTAAGGTGAGGGGCCAAAGTGAATGATGGTGGGTTTTAATCCAGTATTACTGAAGTCTTTCTTAGCACAGGCAATTAGACACAGAGGGAGAAAAACAAGAGAAAGAGACAGATTACTAGGTGGTGGAGGCAGAGACTGAGCCACCACCAGAATGCTCTAAAAACTGGAAAAACACACATCCCGCTAATACCTTGCTGTTGGACCTGTAGCCTCCAAACTGTGAATAAATTCCCTTTGGTTAAGCCACACAACCAGTGTGTGGTATCTGTCACAGCAACCCTGGTGAACTAAACAGCAGACTTCTGAGGACACTTGTGAAGAGTAGAAATCTTCAGTGTTATTTCTGTGAATGCCAGGCTTACTGTGTTAAAATCACTGAATATAATTTTTCTTTTTGAGGGCAAAGTAAGTGCTGACTATACATTTTCCTGGACAATATCCAGGAAAATGATTTGTACATGTCCTCGGGTCAAAAAGAAGGTATTGCTGTATTTTTAAATTCTCCTTCAATGGAGGCTGAAGGATGTGTTTGTTTAATTCCTCATTTTATGTAAACCCCAAAGAGAAAAAATTGTGGATTTTTTTTGCTATCGTTTATGAAATCGAACTAGAGGTGTTTTTCTGCATCAATTCTCCATTTGGTAAGCTTTTGTAAGAAGGAGCACTTCTATTAGCTTCCACCTATCTATTAGCTTCCACCTAATTGGAGGCATGTATTCTTAGTTTTGGGTTTTTTGTGGTGGTGGTTGGTGGTGGTTGATTTGTCTGTTAAAAAGCAAAGTTATTTTGATACTTTGCTAGCAAACTCCTTGAGATTACAAGTTATCTAATCTCAGAAAGAAAAATCTTTGCCATGTCATTGATACAGACTTCCTCTGGCCTTGGGTATGTCCACTATATTGGGACATGTTTGGTCAGACCATTTCCTGAGCCCAGCGGCTCAGACCATATACCTTAGGAAAGGAACCCACACAGCCAGGCGGTGCTACCTCCAGCGATGACCCTTGAAGAACAGTCAAAGCTGTTATCTCCCTGAGAGGAGGCCTGGTGAAACAAGTGTTTTGAGAACATGGCTATGGTATATACTAAACCGGAATAGTGCAGAGAAGGTACTCATTGTTCTTCTTTCTTTCCTAAGTTTCAAAACCGGGTTTCTACCAACTTCTTTGTGGACATCCATCTTGTTTTTGTGAGAACAGACTTTCTGAAGATTGTAACAATAGCTATAAGGGTTTCATTTTCCTAAAAAATGCATGGCTAAAATTCCTTTTCTTATTTGCAAAACAAAAATGAATACAATCATGAAGAGATGCTCAACGTCCCTGGCCATTAGAGAAATGCAAATCAAAACCACAATGAGATATCACCTCACACCCACCAGAATGGCCATTATCAACAAAACAGAAAATGACAAGTGCTGGAGAGGATGTGGAGAAAGAGGCACACTTATTCACTGTTGGTGGGAATGTCAAATGGTGCAACCACTGTGGAAGGCAGTT
>PVIY010034226.1:0-27333 GCA_004026745.1 Myrmecophaga tridactyla
GGTCACGTGAGATACTTTTATAAATTTTATATTTGCAAGTGTTCCCTGTTGATTCTGTTTCTCTAGAGAGCCCTAACTAATACAGGCAGGAACTGGGAATCGAACCCAGGTCTCCAGCATGGCAGGAACATCACAGAATTTTAATATTATAAAAAAGTTAACAATGCATTAGAATAGCAACATTCCAGAGTCTCAAACAGTTTTGAAGTAAAATTTAGCATGGTCTGAAATGCAGGGTGCTGATGTACCATCTAACTAAAACTGAGATCAAGAATGCCTAAAAACAACTCTTAAAAATACATAACATCAAAAAGATAAACAAAAAATAACATGAAGATTTCAGTTTTTGTACATTATTTTAATAAAGAAATTGCTGTGTACAAATGTACAGATCTCAAATGTAAAATAAAAACATAATGCAATAAAGTAGATTTATAAGTTTTCTTCACTGGGACAGTAAGCATTTATGATTATTAAGACATAATGAGCAAGAGAAGTACAGATTTTCCACATTCATGATTAGTAAATTCCTTTGAAAATGGATGAAGGCATTACAGTAATCAAGAGGAAAAATAATTGGCAAGTTAGATGGTCCTGCCCATGTTGTATAACGTAAGTGACACAATAAAAGCTATTAAGAAATTTTAGTTAAATGTTAGAGGCATAGCTTTCTCAGACTTTTACCAATAATTATATACTTGACAAACATCCTTAAATATAAAAGAGTTCTGTATGATTATGTCATTCCACAATGACAATTTGCCCATGTATTAATCTGCTATATATATTTTTGAACCGAAATTATCTATACAAAATGATGAATACTGAAAAGAAACTATAAGTCCCAAGTTAAATTATTTTTAAAAGTTAAAACATCTATATATATAGAAAACAAAAATATAGGCAGGAAATATTGGCTACATGTCAGTTTTATTTGTGAAAGTAACTCTTGCACAAACAGTATTATTCTTTAAGTCTTACAAAGAAAAACAAAAGTAAAAACAAAAATTCCTAAAATTAACCTACAAATCCAACTTAACTGAACTTAGAGTAATAAGGTCAAGGCCAATTTTGTCATCTGCACATTAATTTGGTAAATCAAACTGAACCTAAAAAGACCAGAAAAAAAAAAACTGCACCTGCACCTGTAGCTGTGCAGAACTAATTACTTTTCAGCAATTAAATAAAGACAACTGTTCTCCAGCTCTTTTTTTTCTTAATAGGAATATGTATATCACCAAAACCCCAGAGAATATAGCATTTATGAAATTCCATGAAAGCTGCAAAGCAGTCAAGAGGTGATAGCATTTAAGGATGATAAAGGTTTGCACACTTAATGCCCATTGATGGGCTTTGTGCCAATAGCCAAAAAATATTTTTTTAATCTACTAGGGATGAAATAGTGAGGAAAGAAACATAACATTACATCATATCCTAGCATACAGCTACTCTATTTGTGCAAATGAATCTCTAAAGAATTATTTGTTGTTTTAAATGAAGTCCCTTCTAGGCATTAAACTGTAATCTATTGATGGCAACTATTTCCAACTCCCAAGATAAATAAAAAGAGCTTATGTATCAAGATTAATTTTTTTTGGCCGCAATGGATACCATTTTCTCTGGGGACAATCTTTAGTTCTCTTTCGTTTCAATACTATGTCAGTGGTTTTCCTGGCAGCAGTCTCTGTTGGTGTGGTTTCTATTTGTGTTATAAAGTTCTCAGGTTTAACATCCGGTTTCCTATAACAACTGGAAAAGATTTCTTGGTGGATCCTTTGGAGCTGGATAATAGGCTGCATCTTTAAAACTTGGGAAAATCCATCTGCTTGTTCAATTAACACAGGCAAGGACTTTAAAAAAAAGTAATACTCAAAGTTAATCTCAGGTTAACACATAGAGATGGACACGACACTCTAGGAATTTCATTCTTCAGGTCTAGGCTTGTTCTGAGGCCTAATTCCTTGGGGACATGGATATTCAACTTTACCTTCAAAATACCAGTTTTAGCTGAGGAACATTAACTGGAAGCTAAGACTAGAGAGATATTTTCTGTTCCTACAATAGTATTAAAATAAAACCTTGGCAGAGCAAGAGCTAATAGAAGTTTATAGCTAAGAGTTTAATGTCTGAAAGACCTTTTATATACCAATGTTTTTTATAATGAGTACTTTAGAAATCTTACTCATCAGGAGCAGCGATGAACAAATTTTTTCCTGAAACGGGCCAGACTAAATATTTTAGGCTTTGGGGGCTTTATGTCTGTCACAACTTGCCAAATCTGCCATTGTACTGCAAAAGCAGCCATACACATATGGTAAATGAATGACTGTGATGTGTTCCTATAAAGCTTTCTTTACAAAAACAGGTAGCAAGCTGGATTTGGCCTGGCCCACCATAGTTAGCCAACCCCTGATTAAGAACATGCTATGAGAACCAGAAAATGCATGACCACCAGAAAATCAAGGAACAAATACAGACCACAAAACAATGTTATAGAGAATTAACATCAGAACAAGGGAGCACTTGTCGGAGTTTAAAAATAATTCTCATATACTAGAAATCAAATGTTTTCCTGTTTGGGGTAAAATAAACTTCAAGAACATATATAATTTTATATGTATATACATATATCCAAGTTGGATATGTAGTATATATAATATAGTAATTCTGGCTCTGGAGCCAGACTTCCAGGTTCAGCCACTTATTTGAGCAATATATTTGTACTTAGCTTCTCTTTGTCTCAATTTCAACATCTGTAAAATAGGGAAGTAGCAGTAACTATCTCATAGGGTTATTGTGAAGATTATATAAGGTAACATATGACCCATACTAAGTACTCAATAAACATTAGCAGGTATTATTATATGAAGTTGTGTGATGGGCTGCTAACACTCAGAACCCCAAAATATAGCCAACTTTTAAAGAAAGGAAGCATAATGCCTGATAAATGGTGGCTATTCTGAATGTTATTGTCATTTAATAAATTCATTAAAGATCTAGTTAAAGACTACTGAGCATTTACACTAGAGTAGTCTAAAACAGATTATTGAAAGCAAATACCCACTTACACATTTTGTACATTTTATAATTTTTTAGCATGTAGCTTTTACCTTCATGGCTTCACTGATCTCTTTAGCAATTGTTTCCCCTCTGCATTTCAAATTTTCCGTACGAGAGGCTGCAAAGAAACCACCACAAAGCATTTTAGCTCTTTTTTTCCCCTCAATACCAAATTATAAAAAACATGCAGGTACTATATAGATAAAAATGTGCAAGGATTATTCACTTTAGTTTAATTTTTCTCAGAATGCTTTGAAATCTAGCAAAATAAGTGTCCTATTAAATTTATCTAGGTATATTAAATATTAAAACAGTAGAGTAAAACTAAAAGTTATAAGCATAAGATATGTTAGAAAACAAGAATCCTTTTATGAGTGGTACTAAGACTATTCACCCCTATAGGAGAGCTTAATGTTTATTCTAATAACCTACAATTATGTTTAACATCTTTAAGCACTATCATCACATTAAAAAAAATTGGCTAATAAATTTTTTATTGCTCTGAATTTTATAAATGTAAAACATTTAACCTAAGAAAATGTAATCACACATTGCATAGAGGCCTTACATAGATGGAATTTCTGAATAAAAATTTGAATAGATTATCAATATTATTACGTTTTTTTCTTATTTCCTCAATGCTTTTCTGATTCCTAATACATTTAATTTTCTCCCAATCTTTGTTATAAATGTTTATAGCTGCTCCATAACAAAACCGTATGTAATTATTAGACATAAGAAAAACAGCAGCTATGAACAAGGCTATAGAAAATTTTATTACAATTCCAAATGAAACTGGAGACAGGAAAAGTAATTCTATGATGGAATCATTTACAAACTAGTTTTTAGAAGAGTAATCATATTAGAAACTTCTAAAGTCTCAAGCAAGTGGCTAGTTAGTTATGTTAGGAGGAACACGGCTTTATTGGCTTCAAGAGATGGGCAAATAAGCCATGTAAAGAATTTCTCTTATAGCTACTGTTTTTCTTTTCTGACTTTTCCTTAGATTTCATCAAAAAAAAAAGGGGAGGAAAGGAAATGAAGAGAAAAAACAACTTATAGAGAGAAAGAGGGCACACAGAGAAGGAGAAAGACAACATGACTGCCTCAGAAAAAAGATCATTAACTTGTTTTTGATACCAGGGATTTCTTTGTCAATTTGGTGAAGCCCATGGATCCTTCCTCAGAATACGTTTAATCTATTAATTTTAATTGCGGTAGAGTAATTTACATAGAGTAAAATGTATAGATCTTAAGTTTAGCATTCAATCACTTTTGACAAATGCATGCCAAGACACAGAAATTCTCCATCACACCAGAAAGTCACCTTGTGTCCCTTTTCCAATCTTCCCTATCAAAAGCAATCACTCATCTGATTTTTATCACTATACATTAGTTTTGCTTGTTATAGAATTTTAGAATGCTTTAAAATAAGTAAAGTACGTGGGATTACAGAGAACCGAATAGATTTGAAAATATAATCATTAAAAAATGTGATAGATAATGGATGTGCTTCTTTATTAATAATTTAAATAAGATCTAGTGGTAGGTCAAATAAGTAACTATTATAACTTAAAATGAAAATAATGAGTATAAATAATGATTTGAGGTATCTGCAGTAACTAATGTAGCAATACCTTGCTACTAGAAACCACACTGCAGTTACAGGTCCTGCTAATACTATCAATGTTACCGACACTCATAATAGAAGGAAATGCTAAATTTCAATTTGGGATTAGTGAAAATAACAAGGTAATACTTTTCCTATCCAAGTTAACAGCCTCCCTATATTCTAAGGACCTCTGGCTTAGAATAATATGCTAGTCTAATTTTTATTCTTTTAAGATTTGCAGCAATTACCCAAAAGTAGTTAGGGTCATGACAATTATTACATTTTCTCCTGGGTGTAGCAAGTAAATAGCCTATCTTTTGGTCCTCTCATGGAAAACTGGCTTCCAGTCAGGTTCATACTTATTTATTCTCTCCCACTCAAATTAACACCTGTGTAGGAGTTGTCCATTCAGGCGACAAACATTTATTTTATATCTTGTATGGACTAGGGCTAAGTATACGTACTCAGAGTGAGGACAAATGCTCTCTGACCCTCAAGGAGCTTTCAGTTTAGAAGAGACAGATATATAGAAACAGGAAACAAATACTTTTCGCAATCAGCTCAAACTTTTCCTATGCAGTCTCATATATCCACATTCCCTGACACATACTCTACCCCTGCCTAAACTGATGATTCTCCTGGTACAGGCTCTTCCCGAACAGTTCTTTTACAGTACTCATAAAACTTTAGTGAACTAATATATTTAGAATAGTATGTTTCAATGCTTTTGGACCCAACCTCCCTCTTTAGAACATATTCAATAAATCCCCTTTACTATTCTAAAACAGAATTCATAGATAATACATCTACACATATAAAAAGAAATATAAAGGACAAAGACATTTATCATAATATGTATTTTAATAGGAAAATGCTCAGACCCAACTATACTAGAAGACATAATGAGGTACTCAGATGTCTATATCTACTTATAATAGGTAAGTCTGGATTTAAGAAAAGTTAGATTAGAAGCCATTCTATATAAAAACCAAAAGATCAGAGGTATGGGCAGAACTAGAATACAAACTAGTACTATATAAAGACTAACAGGCAAGGAAGGAGTTGAATATGATAAAAGGAAGGAGGAAATAATCTTAACTGACGTAGGGATAACATGTCAAGACAAATTACAGTCTGTTAAAATGATGAAAATTAGAAGTACAATATTTTTGATAACAAGACAGGCCATATTAAAAGTGTAGTGTCCAAATAATTTCCTACATTATAATACAAGAAGGAGCAACATTAAAGTCCAGCAAAAAACACATAAATATATCTTCTACTTTGAAATTTCACCATAATTGAGACTACATTCAGTATATAATCACTTAAAAATACTTTGAGATCATATTAACAAAAGGTGATTGGGGAGCTAGTTGACAAAGATGGCACCATAAGAGGCTCCAGGGTATTGTCCCCTCACAGAATCTTTGAAAAACTAGGAAAACCTGTCTCAGCCATCTTCTTCAAAACTCCGGGAGAAAGTTGAAGGGTTGCTGGAACTGGGCAAGAAGTGAATGAAAAAAAAAGGCAGTTTAAAAAAATGGTAGGCAAGCTCAGGTCACCCTTACCAGCCTTTCCTTTACCCCTCTCTAGTGCAGTATGGAGCCAGCCTGTTTTCCCACTGTGGGTCACTGGCCTTGTTTCTGAGGGAGAAGAATAACCTCTATATGCATACCTGGGATGCTTGCATTTCTGTGCTATTCTACCTGGTAGGTGGAAGCCTACAAGATTAAACCAGGAAACTTGTCTAGGGCTCACACTCCCAGAATCTGTCTTGAAGGCAGAGAGTCTGCAGACAGCTAAAGCAGTATAAGAAATAATTAAGGTGAAGCAGCCTGGGGCAAAGAACTACCTGTAATAAGTCATGTAACAGAGAACCAAGGAGAGGGTGAAAGTGTAATTCAAAGGGAGTGCCTGTAACTGGGAATTCCTAAGGCCAGGAACAATAATAAGCTTAGGACAAAAAGGAGGCTCAACTAAGGCTCAGATAAGACAGAGAAGACCCTACACCTCTCATTAGCCTTGGGCTGATCTTATTAGGAGGACAAAGTTCTGAAGGAAACCACCAGTCCAAAGTAGAGCCAACTGGTAAACAGTGTGAAAGGTGCTTTTTGCTTTGGTTTGATTGTTTTTACTGGCTCCCAGCACACAAAGACATTTCTGTCATATCATTAGCTGGACACAGACTTAACAGAACGATAACTGAGGGACCAAATGCCAGAGTTGACACTTTAAAATATTAAAATGTACAATGTATAACAAAAGATTATAAGACAAGCAACAGGAAATGATGGCCCTTCTAAAGGAATAAGATAAAAACCCAGAAATCATCAATGAACAGGACCAGACTTTGGATATACGAGATGAAAACTTAAAAAAAAAATCCTCAATATGCTTAAGGAGATGGAGGAAAACACAAAGAAATAAGCAAAGGATATCAGGAAAACAATGAATGTACAATACGAGAACCTCGATAAAGAGTGAGATTTTAAAAAGGAACCAAATAAATACTGGACTGAAGAGCACAAGAACTGAAATAAAAAATTTTTCAGAGTTGAGTTGGCAAAATAAGAATCAGTGAGTTCAAAGACAATTACAATGATTCAGTTCAAGAGTTGCGCAATGACCCTCCAAGTACCTGTGTGTAATCAATCTACTGGGTGGCCAAGCCTGGCAAAGCTGTTGGAATGAATATTTGATTCTCTTTTTAAAATGTTAAAATAAAGACTTTTGTATAAAAAGAAAAAGAACTCTCTTGAACAGAGTTTAAGAGATCTGTGGGACACTATCAAGTGTACCAATATATGCATGAGGGAGACCCAGAAGGAAGAGAAAGAGGCAAAAGGAATATTCAAAGAAATAATGGCAGAAAGCTTTCCAAATTTAATGAAAGACATGAATATGCACACTTTAGAAGCCGAACAAATTCCTAACAGTATAAACTAAAAAATGACCACAGACAAATGAGGAAAAAAATATGGATAAAAAAAAGACAAATAATGGGGAACAAAGGTTAAAATAAATTGAGTAGATTGAAATACTAGTGGTCAATGAGACGGAAATGTAAGGAGTATAGTACGTGTGGTATGCAACAAGAAACCATTGGAGATGAAGAAGGAATATGCCCCTGGGAGAGCTTCATGAAGCAACAGCCTGGAGAGAAAGCTATCGGACATCGCCATGTTTGCCATGTGCCTTTCCAGTTGAGAGAGGAACCCTGATCTTCATCGACTTTCTTGATCCAAGATATCTTTCCCTGATGCCTTAGACTGGACATTTTTAAAGCCTTGATTTAATTGGGACATTTTCTCGGCCTTAGAACTATGAACTAGCAATTTATTAAATTCCCCCTTTTAAAAAAGCCATTCCATTTTCTGGTATATTGCATTCCAGCAGCTGGCAAACTAGAATAGTATATATGAATTTTTTCTTTTTTATTTCTTTTGCTGGAGAGATGTAAGTGTTAAAAAAAAATGATCATGGTGATGTACACATAACTGTGATGATATTGTGAGCTATTGATTGTACACCATGTATAGAATGTTTGTATGTCAAGAATGTTTGTATGTTTGTTTAAGGTTTACAATAAAAATATTAAACAAACAAACAAAAAATGACCACATATAGACACAGAGTAATCAAACTGCCCAATGCTAAGGACAAGAAGTGAGTTCTGAAAGCTGCAAAAGAAAAGCAATGAGCTATGTACAAAGGAATCTCAGTAAGTATCAATTTCTCATCAGAAACCCTGGAGGCAAGATGCCAGTGGGATAAAATATTTAAAGTGGTCAAAGAAAACAACTGCCAACCAAGAATTTTATACCCAGGGAGATTTCCCTTCAAAAATGAGGGAGAGATTAAGACATTCCCAGATAAACAAAAACTGAGGAAGTACATCACCACTTGATCTGCCCTTCAAGCAATGCTAAAGGGAGTTCTCTACACTGGAAAAAAGGACACTGGATAGTGAATTAAGTGGCATAAAGAAAGACCTCCAGTAAAGGTAACCATATGGGTAGTTATAAATGCCAGTACTATCATATTGTATTTTTTGGTTGTAACTCCACCTTTTACTTCAGATTCTAAAATGCAAATGCATAAATAGTAAGATAAATCTATGATTTTGGACATACGATGTATAAAGATATAATTTGTAACAATTATGAGAAAAAGGTGGGGGGACAGAGGCATATAGGAAAGATGTGTATGTATCTATTAATGTTAAGTTGGTATCAAAACAAATGTGATCATTATAGATTTAGGATGTTAAAATTGAAGCCCGCTGGTAAATGCAAAGAAAATAAATGAAAAATACATACAGAAAGAAATGAGAAAGAACACAAAAAACAAACTGATATGAAAGTAGGCATTAAAAAATTTAGGGACAAAAAGGCATAAAACTTGCAAAGACTAAATAGTAAAATGCAGAAGAAAGTCCTGCATTATCAGTAGTGACTTCAAATGTAGATGGATTAAACTCTCCAGTGAAAAGACAGACACTAGTAAAACGGATTTTAAAAAAGCATGACCCAATTATACGTTGTTTACAAGAGACTCCCCATAAATTCAAACATACAAGTAGGTTGACAGAGAAAGGATGGAAAAAATTTACCACACAAATATTAGCCAAGAGTGCTGGGGTAGCTATACTAATATCAGAGAAAACAGACTTTAAGTAAAAAACTGTCACTAGGGAAAAAGAAAGTTCCTATATACTGTTAATGAGGTTAATTCAACAAAAAAGATATAATGATTAAATATATATATATATCCATCTATTGGCAGAGCCCCAAAATATACAAAGCAAAAATGAACAGAATTGAAGAAGAAACAGACTTCAAAAGCCCACTTGCAAAAATGAATAGAACTAGACAGAAAAGCAGTAAGGAAACAGAGGACTTGAACCAAACTATAAACCAAGCAGACCCAACAGACATATGCAAAATACTCCACCCATCATACTCAGAATACACATTAATATTATTCAGCCATAAAACAGAATAAAGTACTGATACATACTTCAACATAGATAAACCTTCAAAACATTAATGCTAAGTGAAGGAAGCCAGACACAAAAGGTTATACATGTGTGATGTCAATTATATAGAATAGTCACAATAGGCGAACCTAAGGGATAGATAGCAGATTAGTGGTTGCCAAGGGGTAAGGCAAGGATGGGAAGTGATTATTTAATGAGTACAGAATTCCTTTTGGGCTGATGAAAATGTCCTGGAACTAGACAGTAGTGATGGTTTACACAACAAAGAAATGTGATAAGTCTCAATGAATTGTACACTTCAAAATGGTAAAGTTTAGTGTATTTTACTACAATTAAAAAAATAACATCCATATGTGTAGAAGTCAGCCTCCAAGATGTCCCTGCCTCCTGGTATTCACACCCTCGTGCAGTCCCCTCCCATACTGTACCATGATTAGTCTGCATGACCTCTAACTTATAACTCAACAGACAGCATATACTTCCAAGATTAGGTTTTATGAAAGACCAAGTCTTCTGTCTTAGGGACTCATGCTTTCTCTCTTTTGATCTCTCTCTCTCTCTCTCTCAGACTTCCATGGAGATGTGTCTCCATTTAAGGTGGGGCTGCTTACTGGAGCCCTTTAAGAGGGAACCATTTTGGAAAAAGCTTTAGAGCCACAAGAGTCACGAGAGTCACAAGAACCGACGGAGCCAATAGAACAGACAGAGTCCTGGGGAAGTCACTGAAGAAGCCTGGAGAGAAAGCTAACAGACATCACCACGTGCCCTCCCAGCTGAGAAAGAAATCCCAAACACCACTGGCCTTCTTAACCAAGGTATCCTTTCCTGGATGCCTTAGATTGGACGTTTTTATAGGCTCACCTTAATTTGGACATTTTCACAGACTTAGAACTATAAACTTGCAACCTAATAAATTCTCACTCTTTAAAAGCCATTCCATTTCAGGTATATTACATTCCTGCAGCTTACAGACTAAAACACTTATGTTTCCAGATTTCTTTTTGACACTTTGGATTGTATTTATTGTGTATATGAAAACATATTGGGTATATTATTTTAAAATGTAACTAATATACTGTTTAAAAATGAGCTGATGTTCCCAACTTTATAACAGATCAAGGTGATCAGCTGGGAAATCAAGGTGACAGTTATGTGGATATGGGTGTGTGTGAGTTTATACAAATTCACTGTGTCATTTACTATGTTATCCCTCAAACACATACACACATACATGATAATTTTTTAAATATTTGCTCTAGAAAATTATCTTACTTTTATGTATAGGTAGGGCAATACTATTATTCTTCATTGTTATTGCATACTTTACAAAATAATCTTATCACCCAACAAATTTTTTATTAATAGCACAGATAATTATATCCATTGATGTGTGGAGCATTTCACTAGAATTCTTAAGAGATTAATGCTGTCCATGACTAATGCAGAGAATTCCTAAAATACCCTGTCCTACTTTGAAAAAATGTCTATAAACGTACATTGTTGACCACAATAGCTATGCTTCATCAAAAAAAAAAATTTTTTTTCCCTTATGTTTCCAGATTTCTTTTGGACACTTTGGATGTGCTTCATACACAAGCCAAGGACAATGTAAAAAGTGCCAAAAATACTTGGGCTTGTGTGTAAAATAGCATTAGGTCCCAGGCTTGGATAACTGTAAATAGATTTTCACATATGAATATCTGGAAAGATATTCTAAAGCTGTGTTAGACACAGAAGACATTTAATATCCCTTGCCCCTGACTAAAAAATGCCAGCTGTCCCTCCATTACTGTGATAACCAAAAATGCTCTAAATTTTCCAAAAGGGCTGCTAGGGGACAGTACTGCCCCTCAATGAGAACCACAGTATTCTTATATATCTTCCTGAACATCTGTGAAGTGCTATTAATCTTAGTATCCCTAGTGTTAAATACAGTGCCTGACATGTATAGTAGGAACTCAATGGTTATGATGGACCAGACTATGGTAGAGGGTACAGTGGAGACACAAAGGAGGGCACAGTGGAGACACAAAGGACAGTGCAGTCAATCCAAGGGGGATATGCAGGGAGAAGAAAAAGCTTCACAGGTGTTATAAAAGAGCTGCCTTAAAAGAGGATTTGTTGCTGGATGGGCTAGGGGTGAATAGGGGTAGGAGATGGATGGAAGAGGATGTGCACTTCCAAAACAAGGGAATATAGGAAGAAAGCAGAAGACCAGAAGCCAGGAAATGAGATCCAACACAAGACAGAAATAAAGCAAACTTCCAGGATGATGAAAGGAACAGATAGGATGAAAGCTTTGCAGCAGGGCTATACAACAAACAATTCAGACTGTAAAAGGAAGAAAGAAGGCTCCCAGAATAATATCTCCAAAAAAAATATATATTTTTAATGGATTTGATCAATAACCTGAACGTTTACCATACTGAGAGAAATTTCACAGTTCTGTTGAAATGTTTGGGAATTAATAATGGACACATAAAATGAATCCAACAAAAATAAAGCAACCATCATTCTGAAGGGGCTGGGGAACTGTTTAAGAAAGTAGACTCACAGTAATGATCACCTCACTCAGACTGAAGAACATTTACATTCATAACAATACTACTGATTGTTTGACAAGAAATCACATTACATCAATAAAAGATCAGGAGGAAATGTGGAAATGTATAAAACTGGGTAATATTTTGGTATTTTTAAATATTCTTCATATTTCTCAAAATGAATTTTTTAAAGTAATACTGTCAATACCTTATTCAGACTAAAGAACATTTACATAGTCATAACAATAGATATAATAAATGCTACTGAGTTTTCACAAAATTGAAAGTGGGGCTGGTGAGTGTAGAGTATACTTTTGAATAACCTACAAGATTTGAGAAAGTTGGCTATGTAGGGAAAGAGAAAGCCAGGAAAGAGAAACACAGTGGCCTGTAAACTTCTCCTACATATTTCTCTGATAGTCAATTCCTATAGTATGGACTGACAAATATTCCCAATTAATTTTATCTAATACCTTTAGCAACCCTCTGAGGCAGGCATGTTTCATCAGCAAGCTTAGTTGGACAAAGAAACAGGCTGAGATAACTAAGAAATATATCTAGAGTTGGCGCTGGAATTAGAACCCGCATCTCCTTGAATCCAAAGTACATGTTCTTCTACATATATATATATATATATATATATATATTTTTTTTTTTTTTTTTTGTATGCTGTACGGTGGGGTCACATTTCACTCTTTTTCCATGTGAGTATCCCGTTATTGCAGCACCATTTGTCGAACTTTTGTTTGGTTGGTTTT
Organism: Myrmecophaga tridactyla; assembly: GCA_004026745.1. Classification (NCBI taxonomy): domain Eukaryota; kingdom Metazoa; phylum Chordata; class Mammalia; order Pilosa; family Myrmecophagidae; genus Myrmecophaga; species Myrmecophaga tridactyla. The sequence goes on from PVIY010034226.1 coordinate 12,976, forward strand.
TTATTTGTTTGCTTATTTGTTTTTTGGGGAAGTGCATGGGCTGGAAATCGAATCCAGGTCTATTGCATGGCATCTTTTATATTTTAAATGTAACTTCCCAATATCACATTGCTAGGGATTATACTATCCTCATAAGAATATATGTTAACAAATGGTGAAAAATTGGCTTAATTCTAAGGTAATAAAAAGCTATTGAAATAAAAATAAAATTATGCCTAGTAAAGAATCAAAAATAAAAAAAATTTGGAATTAAATCTGTTTTAACTATTAATATGAGAGTACTTTTTTTTTTTAGTTAAGTGAATCAAATTTCTTTCATTTAAAACTAAGTACCATCAATAATGTTAGGAACACAAATGAGCATGACTGCTGAATCATTATATTGATATTTCTTTTAGTCTCCAGTGTCTTGGAGCAGCTAGAAGGAAAAACCTAAATTTGTGGAATTATAACCCATACCAAACTCTGAAACCTGTTCTACAACTAATCGTTGCAGTGTGCTTTTAAATATATTGCTTTTTTGTATATGTTTTCACAATAAAAAAAATAATGTTAGGAATAAAATCAAACACAACCTCAAAAAAAGACAACGGGAAGGGAGAAAAAAACTAGTTAAAAATGATTACCAATTACATGAAAATGTTGTTTCTATATGCATCGAAAAAGCATTTTCTAACACTAGTATCTGCTTAGAAAATTTCAAAATATTTAAACTTTACACTCCTTCATGCAAGATTATTCCAAATTATTTCTTTCACATTTTGTAACTTAGTTAGAAGATATAGGAACTCCTGACACAGAGACAGCTTACTTAAGAGCGTCTCACATGCAGATGGCTGGTCCACTGCCATGCAGAAGAGGGGAATGCGCTTCCTTTAGAAGTATTTCCAATGCCAAAGCTTCCTTTCTATAATGTTGGTGGGATCATCTTAATGGCACCACTATTTACTCTTCTCATCATAAACTATGACGGTTAGGAATCTGGACAATTCTCCATAAAATCATATTTAAACATCTTATAACAGAACTAATGTACACCTGAAACACTTTCCTAATATTTTCCATCATAAAAGGATAGTATTTCAGCTACATTGTAAGTAAAAAAGGCCTTTAAAGATTAGCTTATATTTCTTCTTTCCAGGGAGGAAAGCATTTAAATTTCAAAGCCCAGTTTGAAACATAAACATTTGTAGGTGGATGGCTACCTATAAATATTCTGGCAGTGACTTAAGAGAGAATGCATCATCAGGAAAAAAGAGGAACTGTGTCTAAGTCCTCTGTAAGGTCAGCAAAAGAACTGGAAGCATCATTAAATTCTACTGCAGAGAAACTTAAAATAGCTCTCTGCCACACTATATGTTTAGCAAAAGACAGGAAAGAAAGGTAATCACTTCAAAACTTCAAAGGACATTTTACAAAAAATGACAATACAGAAGCAACCATTAGTTTTACCAACAGGATTATAAAAAGTTATAAGGGACAAATAATAACCACATTTAACTGGTAGAAAGCTAATCAGTAGACTGCTACAACGACTTTTTTTTTTAAAGCTTGCTCTTAAAAATGTGGAAGTTAGGCACCCTTGAGAACACGGCCTTCCGTAGTCACTTGCTTTCTAAAACATAAGGAAATGAAAAAGTGGAAATGAAAGATTGAGTAATCAACCTAGTTTTGCTTTCAGGTCACTGACTAAACAAGGAAACATGAACTTCCAAAAGTCTGCACAAATTCAGATATTCAGCAAAAAAGCATGAACTGAATGCTTCTTTCTATTTCCAATGTATTCTGAGTATGAACAAGGAAGCAGGTACAATATAGGATGCCTGGCTTGTACTACAGTCTAAAGAGGTAACTAAAGACAACAATTAGAATCATGAATTAGAAAGTAGCAAACTAAAAACTAAGCAGTGATTTATGACTTTCTGGAAGAAAATCCTTTGCTACAACTCAAGATCTGCTGAACCTACCTGGTTTGTAGATAAAAAATCCTCTGTACCTTGCCAGCTCCTTCAGTACTGTATTATATCTCTCTTATGGTACTTTCAAACTCCTTACACTTGGCTTATGTTATCTAGCTTCGACCAAGTCTTTGAAATCATTTTATAGTATTTCCATTTCCCTCTATTCCACTTTTGTTCCATGAATATTCAAGTGCATTCCTGATGCAGGAACTTTGTTCTGGATGTTTCTCTGCTTGGAAACCTTTCTCTCAATCTTCACAAGATAAATTCCTTCTTGTCATTCAGGTCTCAGCGTAAATGTCATTTTCTCAGAAAAGTATTTACTATCATGTAAACACATCACCCTAGAACTTATGTTACTTAATTTTATATTTTTTATTACTTTTCTTCTTCCACAAGATTGTAAGCTCCATAGAGCAAGGACTTTATCTATAGTGCTCATCCATATATCCTCTACATCTAGAACAACTCTAGCATATTCAATAAATATGACTGCATGTATGGATGAGGAATAGGAATTTGCTAAGTATCAATGGCATTGGCTATATGATGACCATATATAATGCAAATATAATGTAATATAAGCTCATGGAACTTTTAGTTTTGTGAGAGATCATGAACAGGAAATAAACACAAATGCAAATAGACATAATAAGTGCTATTAAGAAAATCAGGAGGTGTTATAATTAAAAAAAAAAAAAAAAGGGAAGCTCTCTCTAAGGAGGCAGCATTTAAATGAGAAAGAAATCTGAGAAGATAAGAATCTTAGAAGCACTGGGGAAAAGCCTGAATGAAAATGAAGCACTTTCAAAGAGCTGAAAGGTGGGCAATGGGGTTAAACAAGAAGGAAAGCATGGGAATGAATTTGGAAAGGCCAGATCATGTAAGGGAATGCACAGATGTTTGAAGTTTATTACATTAAAAAAAAAAAAAAAAAAAAACGTGGCTTGCAAATTTTAGGATTTTCTTTGTACGTTGTATGGCGGGGATCACATTTCATTCTTTTTCCGTGTGGGTATCCCCTTACTGCAGCACCAATTGTTCAATCTTTTGTTTGTTTGGGTTTTTTTGTTTGCATGGGAAGTGCATGGGTCGGGAATTGAACCAGGTCTCCTGTATGGCAGGCAAGAATTCCTCCACTGAAATACCCTTGCACAGATGTAGTGGAGAGGCTGGAGGGAACTGCCTGAAAATGTAGAGCTGTGTTCCAGTAGCCATGTTTCTTGATGATGACTGAACAATGATACAGCTTTCACAATGTGACTCTGTGATTGTGAAAACCTTGTGTCTGATGCTCCTTTTATCTACCTTGTCAACAGACGAGTAGAACATATGGAATAAAAATAAATAATAGGGGGAACAAATGTTAAAATAAATTTAGTTTGAAATACTAGTGATAAATGAAAGCGAGGGGTAAGGGGTATGGTATGTATAATCTTTTTTTTTTTCTGTTATAGTTTTATTTCCTTTTCTGTTGTCTTTTTATTTCTTTTTCTAAATCGATGCAAATGTTCTAAGAAATGATGAATCTGCAACTATGTGATGATATTAAGAATTACTGATTATATTATGTAGAATGGAATGATATGTTAATGTATTTGTTTGTTAATTTTTTAAATTAAAAAAAAAAAAAAAGAAATACCCTTGCACCCCTGAGACTTTAGGATTTTAAGCAGAGGAATGACTGATCTGACTTGTGTTTTCAGAAGAACATCCTAGACTTCTGGTCAAATTGCTCTTGCAAGTTCACAAAAACTCACCACCTTTGTTCAAAAACATAATTAGATAAATACAGAGAACTAAAGATACAATTACCCCTTACACATTGTGATTTTTCACACTGTGACTTCCCCCATCGCTGTTCTGATATAACGTGGATAGACATAAAGAAATTAAATGGGAATTTTGGGGGAATTTTGCGGAAGCCACAAACGATACATGAAGGCCAGCAGACCACACAGAAAAAGTGTAGAAACTCAGAAATGTATACTAAAATCCAGGGTCCTGAGCGGAGTGTCCCTACTGGTTTGGAAAGTGCTCCCACGAAACAGAAAGTGATCAACTTGAAGGAAAAAGAAGTGTTAGATATGCTTCGTTAACGCAAAATGGCTGCTGCAGTTGGCCGCGTCAATGAGGGGACCATAAGAAATATCAAGAAAAAAGAAGGGAATCCATGAAGCCATTGCTGCAGCTAAACGAACTGCAAAGCATTTGCATAAACTATGAGATCTGGATCTCTCTTGTATAGAAAATGCAACATTCTTTAGTGTGCAGGATTATAGTAAAAAGGCATTCCATCCTGGTAGATTCTGGCATCATCATATGAAAAAAGGTTACATCCTTTTATGATTCCCTAAAGGAAAATGAAGGTGAAGGATCTACCCTTAAGAATTTTCAGGCCAGCAAAGGTTGGTCTGAAAATGAAACAAAACAAAACAAGAAAAAGGTTTAGCATAGGCAATATAGAAGTAATGGGTGAAGCAGCTTCTGCCCCTCAAAAGGCAGTTAGGGAGCTTCCTGAAATCCTCAAGAAACTGACTGAGAGAGGTTACAAACCAGAACAGACTTTCAATGCTGACAAAACTTCCCTATATTGGAAAAAAAATGCCTCAGAGAACATACATTAGCCAAGAAGAGATGTGATCCCCAGGTTTTGAAATTGCAAGGGACAGGGTAAACTTGCTCTTTTGTGCCAATGTCACAGGGTTCATAATAAAGACATCCCTGATATGTAAAGCTGCTAATCCTTAAGATTTGGAAAGAAAGGGCAAGTATCAGCTATTTCATCATTTTTAAAATTTTCACATGTATTTTGTATTTTAAAAATTTCATTTTCATACAGTGTTTTTACTACATTGACCTACTTATAGCATATGACCAAATATTTTAACCCAATTTTTACATTAAGGTACTGTAAACACCCCATAAAAGAAAAAGAAAAAATTCAGACTTCTTCTCTGGTATGGAGGGAGGGTCAAAAAATTTTACACGGATTTTCCAGATCACGGGGTGCCACACCTCTAACCCCCACAATGTGGAAGGAATAACTATATATCCACTCATGAAAGAAGATACACAAATGGCAAATAAGCATAAAAGATGTTTAACAACATAAGTCATTAGGAGATTGCAAATTAAAGCAAGATATTTCAGCACTGAAACATATATCTGAATGTGGTTAATAAGAGAAATGTTAGGTTGTATATATGATACTAGAAACAAATTTTAAAAGAATCCATGGAACTCCACAATATAAACAGTGAGCTCTAAGTTAAACCATGGACTATAGTTAATAGCACCATTATAAAAATATGCTTCATCAATTGTAACAAACGTACCACACATTAGCGAAAGGTGTTGATAATAGGGTGGTATATAGGAATCCTATATTTTATGCATGACTGTTCTGTAAACCCACAACTTCTCTAATTTAAGCAACAAGAAGAAGATATCTTTAAATATTTATTAGAATAACCAATATCCAAAAAAACTGACAATACTAAATACCAAATGACAAAGATATGGAGTAAAAGGAACACTAATTCAATGCTGGTGGGAATATAAAATGGTGCAGTTACTTTGAAAAGACAGATTGGCAGTTCTATACAAAGTTAAACAAAGTCTTACCATATGATTCAGCAATCACACTTCCAGGTATTTACCCAAATGAGTTAAAAACTTATGTCCACACAAAAACCTGCACATGAATGATTACAGCAATTGTAACCTTAACTGTCACAAGCTGGAAGCAACCAAGATGTCCTTTAATAGGTAAATGGATAAACAAACTGTGGTATAGCCATACAATTGAATACTATGCAGCAATAAAAAGAAATGAGTTATCAAGCCATGAAAAGACATAAAGGAACCCTCAAATGTATATTGCTTAGTGAAAGAAACAAGTCTAAAAAGGCTAAATTTTGTAAGATTCCAACTATATCACATTCTGGAAAAGGCAAAACTGTATATAAATATCAGTGGCTGCTGGGTTGGGGATGGGAGGAGTAATGAATAGCTAGAGCATAGGGGAATTTTAGGACAGTGAAACTGTTCTGTATGATACTGTAATGGTGGATACATGATATTATGCATTTGTCAAAACCCGTGGAATTATGTATACATACGATGGAATATTGAGCAGAAGCAAGAAGAAATGAAGTTTTGAGGCATGCAACTAGTGGATGAACCCTGAGGACAGTATTTTCGGTGAAATAAGCCAGAAAATAGAATATAGAGCAGCAGCAAGAAGAAATGAAGTTTTGAGGCATGCAACTAGTCAATGAAACTTTAGGACAGTATTTTCAGTGAAATAAGCCAGAAATGAAAAGACATATATCATAATACCTCACTAATATGGACTAACAATAACGTGCAAGCTCTGAGGACTGCGTTTGAGAGCAGATTATCAGGGGAAGGCTTACTGTAAAGGTTCTATGTGTAAGCTCTTACAGCAGTCACATCTATTCCTGAGCTGTAACTGTTATTTCTAAATTGAGATGCTGAGCTCTTTGTGTATAACCTGGTCACTGCCTGGAACTTTTATCTGTGTGACATCTGTATCTCAGAGCTATAGAGTTCTGTAGCTATGAAAGTTAGCATTATCCCATACAGCAACTGCTTAGAAAAAAGCTGAAAAAGAGACCAGACTTCAATTAGAGATATTAATGAGGCTGATCTGGTAAGGGAAATCAGAATACAGTAGAAAAGATGATACTGACTTGACTGTGTTTTAAAACTTCAATTTCCGTGTGAGAACAAAGGAAGAGATGTTTATTTGGTGCAAAATTTATATTTTTTGTAGCACACTATCTAATTTAACATGGTTAGTTATTCTAGTACCATAATTACATGGAACCTTGAATAGGGAGTGAGATCTTGTTGGTTTGTACAGGTTAGTGTGATGTCCCGATACATCCCAGAGTAATCTGGGCAGAAAATTAAAAAGTCATTTGAAAAGTCCCCTTGAGGGACTGGGGAAAAAGGTGGAAATATTAAACTTACCCACTTGTGGAAGACATGATATTCTTCCAAGCACTGGGAACTACCAATTTAATAGGCCAAGCCCTTGTTCTTGGGGCTCGCTCTTTTGAAACTTATTCCTGCAAAGGAGAAGCTAAGCCTACTTATAATTATGCCTTCTTTTGTGGTGCAGATGTGGTTGCTCTCTTTAATCCAACCCTGCAGATAAACTCACTGCCCTCCCCGACTATATAGGACATGATTCCCAGGCAATGTGGGACCTGACTCCCAGGAATGAGTATGGTTCTGGCAATTGGGATTGAGAAAGCCTTCTAAACTAAAAGAGGGAAGAGAAATGAAACAAAATAAAGTGTCACTGGCTGAGAGATTTCACACAGAATCAAGAGGTCATTCTGGAGGTTACTTTTATGTATTATATAGATACCTGTTTTGATTTGTTAGTGCTGCCAGAAAAGCAATATAACAGAAAGGGGTTGTCTTTTATAAAAGGAATTTATTAAGTTGCAAGTTTATAGTTCTAAGTCCATTAAAATGTCTAAACTAAGGAATCTATTCAAAGATACCTTGACTCGAGAAAGACCAATGAAGCTGGAACACCTCTATCAGCTGGGAAGGCACATGGCTGCTGTCTGCTGATCCTTGTTCCTAGTTCTGTTGCTTCCAGCTTCTGATTCCAGTGGCTTCCTCTCTAAGCATCTGTGGGCCTTCACTTAGCTCCCCTGGGACATAACACTGGGCTCTGGCTTGCTTAGCATTTCATGGGAAGGCACATATGGTAATTTCTGTTGGGCTCTGCATCTCCAAACATCTGTGTCTAGGTGTCTCCTCTTTCTTGTTGGCACTCCAGGCATCTGCAAATGTCTATATCTCTGTTGGCTACAGTTCTTGTCATGGGTTTTCTGGGGTACATAATAGTTTGAAACTGGCACACAGCCCCTTTCCAGTACTATGAGTACAGCTGACTCGAAAACTTCCATCTATGGCATGAGATTTTGTTGGTTTGTCCAGCGTGATGTCCCGATAAATCCCACAGTGATTTGAAGAGTGAATAAAAAAGTACTTGCAAAGTCCCCTTCAGGGAATGGTGAGAAAGGGGGAAATTGAAAAGTCAACTTCCCCAAGTTGAATTCTTGATATTCTTACAAGCAGTGTTTGGTTTCAAAGAATAGGTACAAAGAGAGAAAATAGTGAGATGAGACAAAATAAAGTGTCAATGTCTGAGAGATTCCAAACAGAGCCGAGAGGTTATCCTGGAGGTTATTCTTATGCATTAAGTAGGTATCACCTTGTTAGTCAAGATGTAATGGAGAGGCTGGAGGGAACTGCCTGAAAATGCAGAGCTGTGTTCCAGTAGACATGTTTAATGAAGATGATTGTATAAAGATATAGCTTTCACAATGTGACTGTGTGATTGTGAAAACCTTCTGTCTGATGCTCCTTTTATCTACCTTGTCAATAGACGAGTAAAACATATGGAATAAAAATAATAGGGGAACATATGTTAAAATAAACAGATTGAAATGCTAGTCATCAATGAAAGGGAGAGGTAAGGAGTATGGTATATATGAATTTTTTTCTGTTGTCTTTTTATTTCTTTTTCTGAATTGATGTAAATGTTCTAAGAAATTATCATGATGATGAATATGCAACTATATGATGATATTATCAATTACTGATATGTAGAACGGAATGATCATATGTTAAGAATGTTTGTGCTTCTTTCTTGTCGTATTTTTAAAAATAATTTAAAAATTAATTTTAAAAAATCTGACAATCCCATATAAAATCACATTCCCTTAAAAAAAAAAGTCATTCCATTTCTGGTACATTGCATTCTGGCAGCTTTAGCAAACCAAAATAGGCTGTGCCCCAAGAACATAGTACTGGGTACCAACTCTGGTTCTTGACCTTGGGGGCTGGTCTGAAAAGGGATTCCTTTTTTTTAATTTTAATTTTAATTTTTTTCTTCTTTTTAAAAACTATTCAAAGTAGCTCATTAGAGAAAATTTCAGGCATTTTCAGTTGTCAGTCTGACCCAGCCATGGGCTGAGTTAACATACGTTTGATAGACAAAGTAATGAGTCAAGTAGGGGAGATAATTCCTTAAGAAAAGGGGAATGGGATCCAGTTCACGTGGTGGCACTCCTTGAGAGAATTCAGGCCTCAGGGGCTGGAAAACAGGAAACAGCTTAAGCTTGCTTTCTACCTCGGCCTCTCTCTCAACCACGCCCCTGGCAGAGAGGGTCTGCTGAAAAATTAAAGCCACCACATCACTTTATGCCAGTGGGGAGCTATGAGGTGATAAGTGCCACCTGCTGGGCAGGATAAGAAAAGCACAGAATGTAGAGGTGTAACAGGAAAGTCTGACAAGCTGCTGGGTTTCACCCTCAAGAGAAATTTAATACTGATTATATTCTCCCTCTGAGACCTGGGCCTGTCTTGTCTGGGAAAATATGATCAGGGTCGATCATATCTGCAAAGACCTCCTCAAAAAAAGGTTCCATAAAGGCAGGGTAAGAACAAGAAAAACAAGTGCTGAAGAATTCTGATGAGTTAAACAGAAGCTTTGCTAGAGGCCTAGAATAAGCTGAACAGAACAACAGACAACAGACAGAAAACAAAGCTAAACAACAAGAATATCCTAGGTAAAAGAGTGAAATGGCCTCCAGAATAAACTGATTAGTTTATTAGTTAACTCAGCCCATGGCTGGGTCAGGAAATAAGATGCCTAGGCATCAGCAAACACCGAGTCATACTATGGAAAACAAAGATGGGGCCTAGTCAAAGGAACAAGCTAACATTTCAAAGAAGATACAAGAGTTGGACAATTAATTAAAGAACATGCAAATTTACACCAAAAACAAAATCAGTGAGTTGAGGGAAGATATGGCAAAAGAAATGAGGGATACAAAGTAGACTTTGGGTAAACATAAAGAACTCGAAAGTCTGAAAAAACAAATCGCAGAACTTATGGGAATGAAAGGCACAACACAAGAGATGAAAACACAATGCAGACCTATAACAGCAAATCTGAAGAGGTAAAGAAAGGATTAGTGAACTAGATAGAGGACAAGAAATCTGAAATACTACATATAAAAGAAGAGATAAGATAAAAAATGGAATAATATGACCAGGGTCTCAAGGAATTGAATGACAACACGAAGTGCACAAATATACATATTATAGGTGTCCCAGAAGGAAAAGAGAAGGGGAAAGGGGCAGAAAGAATAATGGAGGAAATAATAACTGAAAATTTCCCAACTCTTAGGAAAGACATAAAATGACAGATCTAAAAAGTGCAGCATAGCCCAAAGAGAAAAGATCTGAATAGACATACTCCAAGAAACTTGATAATCAGGTTGTCAAAGACCAAAGACAAAGAGAGAATTCTGAAAATAGCAAGAGAAAAGCAATCCATCACATATAAGGGATGCTTGATAAGAAAATGTGCAGATTTCTCAGTTGAAACCATGAAGGCAAGAAGGCAGTGGTATGATATATTTAAGATACTAAGAAAGAAAAACTGCCAACCAAGAATTCTATATCCAGCAAAACTGTCCTTCAAAAATGAGGAAGGGTTTAAAATATTGTCAGACAAACAAACACTGAATGAGTTTGTGAACAAGAGAGTTACTCTACTAGAAATACTAAAGGGAACACTACAACAGGCAGATAGGAAAAGACAGGAGATAGAGGTTTAGAGAAGGGTATAGAAATGAAGACTATCAGGAAGGGTAAAAAGAGAAAGAAAAAAACAAGATATGACATATAAAAATCCAAAAGATAAAATGGGAGGAAAATCACTGCCTTCATAGTAATAACATTAAATGTTAATGGATGAAACTCCCTAATAAAAGGACGGACTGGCAGAAGAGATTAAAAAACAGGACTCATCTACAAGAGACTCACTTTAGACTCAAGGACAAAAATACCTTGAAAGTGAAAGGTTAGAAAAAGATACTTCATGCAAAAAACAACCAGAAAAGAGCAGGGGTAGCTATACTAATATTACATAAATAAGACTCCAAATGTAAAACAAAAGAGACAAAGAAAATGGATACTATGTATTAATAAAGGGGACAATTCATCAAGAAGACAAAACAATCATAAATATTCATGCACTGAGCCAGAGTGCCTCAAAATACATGAGGTACACACTGACGACACTGAAGGGAGAAGTAGGGATCTCGACAGTAATAGTTGGAGACTTCAATACACCACTCTCATCAATGGATAGAACATCTACACAGAGGATCAATAAGGAAGGAGAGATGTTGAATAGTATGATAAATGAACTAGATTTAACAGACATTTATGAATATTACACACCCAAACAGCAAGATACACATTTTTCTCAAGTGCTCATAGATCATTCTCCAGGATAGTCCATACATTAGGTCACAGAGCAAGTCTCAATAAATTTTAAAAGATTGAAATTATACAAAATTCTTCCTCAGATCATAATGGAATGAAGCTGGAAATCAATAAAATATAAAATATAATCATGATTTAAAATAATATAGATCTATACATAAGTTCCATGCACTCTTATGTAAGTTGCAGAGAATTTGAATATATGAATCAATTTTCTATAAATTATGCACCCAAAACATGCAGGGGATATGTATTCCTATATGATTATATGAATAGAGAAAACTTTTAAATGGATTCAAACCAGGTTAACATCGGATATCTGAAGGGGTGGAGCATGTATAATATGATCACATTTATATAAAACTATATAATCATTTTATAAATACTTACTGAATTTCTACTACGTGAAATAATGATCTTAGCATTAGGACATTCAGAAGTGAATAAAACAGTCTTTACCCAAAAAAGAGCTTAAAATACAGTGGGGTGGGAGAGGAGTGGATGAGACAATAAAATAAGCATTATATAACATCAGTGGTAACTGGTGAAGAAAAATAAAGCAGGTTGAGATAGAATATGACCAAAAGGTACAGGGATATGACACGGGCTATCAGTAAAGACCGCTCTGATGAGGTGACTTTCAACAGAAACCTGAATGAGCTGAGAGTCAAGCGAGTACCTGAGGAACACTATTTCAGATAGAGGGAGCAGCAAATGTAAAAGCCACAGTGTCAGTGTGTGTTTGGGACATTCTTGGGGAAGTATCAAGATTGCTTGTGTGGCTGCAGCACAGTAACAATCGGAATAGTGGTAAGAGATCAGGGTTAGAGATGATATCAGAGAAGTAGCCAGGCACCACATCAGAGAGGGCCTGGTAGGCCAAAGGAAGGATGATAATGGTGAGCCACTGGAGAGTTTTACACAGGGGTGACGTCATCTGATCTATGCTTTAAAAGAAATGCTCTGAAATGTTTTAAAAATGATCATGGTGATGAACACACAACTATATGATGGTACTGTGAGCCATTGATTGTACACCATGTATGGAATGTATGTATGTGAAGATTTGTCAATAAAAATACTTTAAATATAAAATAAAATAAACTTTAAAAAAATAATAATAAGGAATATTCTGGATTCTGAATGGCAAACAGGGATGAAAGGCAGGTTTTCAGTGAGGACGTTATTATATTCCTAGTCATGCTAAGAGAATATGGTGACACGGACAAAAGGAAGAAAGGTAGACTCGATAAGTGGCTGAATTTAGAATACTTTTTCAAGGTAAACTCAGAAGGATCAAGCAATACATTAAATACTGGTCACTGCTCAAAAACATGTTGGTAGTGTTCTTTGGGGTATGTGATTTCATGTTTAAACTTTTTCTTTTTTTTTTTTTAAACTTTTTTTATTAATTAAAAAAGAACAAAAAAACATTTAAGGTATCATTGCATTCTACATATACAATCAGTAATTCTTAATATCATCACATAGTTGCATATTCATAATTTCCTCGAACATTTGCATCGATTTAGAAAAAGAAATAAAAAGACAACAGAAAAAGAAATAAAACGATAATAGAGAAAAAAAAGATTATACATACCACACCCCTTAACCCTCGCTTTCATTTACCACTAGCATTTCAAACTGAATTTATTTTAACATTTTTTCCCCCTATTATTTATTTTTATTCCATACGTTCTACTTTTCTGTTGATATAGTAGCTAAAAGGAGCATCAGACACAAGGTTTTCACATTCACAGAGTCTCACTGTGAAAGCTATATCATTGTTCAATCATGATCAAGAAACATGGCTACTGGAACACAGCTCTACATTTTCAGGCAGTTCCCTCCAGCCTCTCCGCTACATCTTGAACAACAAGGTGATATCTACTTAATGCATAAGAACACCTCCAGGATAACCTCTCGACTCTGTTTGGAATCTCTCAGCCATTGACACTTAGTCTCATTTCACTCTTCTCCCTTTGGTCGAGAAGGTTCTCTCAATCCCTTGATGTTAATTCTCAGCTCATTCTAGGGTTTTCTCAGTTCCTTGATGCTGAGTCTCAGCTCATTCCAGGATCTCTGTCCCACGTTGCCAGGAAGGTCCAACCCCCTGGGAGTCATGTCCCACGCAGAGAGGGGGAGGGTGGTGAGACTGCTCGTCATGTTGGCTGGAGAGAGAGGCCACATCTGAGCAAGAAAAGAGGTTCTCTTGGGGATGACGCTTAGGCTTAATTTTAAGTAGGCTTGACCTATCCCCTGTGGGGTTAAGTTTCATATGAACAAACCCCAAGACTGGGGGCTTAGCCTATAGCTTTGGTTGTCCACACTGCATGTGAGAATATCAAGAATTCAACTTGGGGAAGTTGAATTTCTCCCCGCTCTCACCATTCCCCGAAGGGGACTTTGCAAATACTTTTCCAGTCACTGATCAAATCATTCTGGGATTCATCGGGGCATCACTCTGGACAAATCAACAAAATCTCACGTCCTACCTGAGATTCCAAGTACTTATGACATTCAATCAAACTATCTACATGAGTTATATTAGGAAATGTCTAGTCAAAATATAAATTTTGTACCAAATAAACATTTTTTGCTTTAGTCTCACACATAAGGTGATATTTTAAAGTATTAATTATCATCTATTTTCAGCACCCTGCAATAATGACATTCCTTTGTTCTTTCTTCCTGATGCAAAAACATTTTTAAAATTTGTACATTGTACATTTCACTATTATTATACACTCTAGGCATTCTAGATTATACCATCTTGATCTTTAACATCTATCTTTCTTTCTGATTTCATTTATGTCCCCAGCCCTCCTCCCTCTATCATTCTCCCATGCAGCTTCATTCAGTGTTTTAACATAATTACATTACAGTTAGGTAGTATTGTGCTGTCCATTTCTGAGTTTTTGTATCCAGTCCTGTTGCACAGTCTGTATCCCTTCAGCTCCAATTACCCAATATCTTACCCTATTTCTATCTCCTGATGGTCTCTGTTACCAATGACATATTCCAAGTTTATTCACTAATGTCA
>PVIY010034227.1:0-27339 GCA_004026745.1 Myrmecophaga tridactyla
CTGGAGAGAGAGGCCACATCTGAGCAACAAAAGAGGCTCTCTTGGGGGTGACTCTTAGGCCTAAATTTTAAGTAGACTTGACCTGTCCTTTGTGGGGTTAAGTTTCATATGAACAAACCCCAAGACTGGGGGCTCAGCCTATAGCTTTGGTTGTCCACACTGCTTGTGAGAATATCAAGAATTCAACTTGGGGAAGTTGCATTTCTCCCTGTTCTCACCATTCCCCGAAGGGGGCTTTGCAAATACTTTTCCACTCACTGATGGAATCACTCTGAGATTCATCGGGGCATCACTCTGGACAAACCAACAAAATCTCAGGTCCTACCTGAGATTCCAAGTACTTATGGTGTTCAATCAAACTATCTACATAAGTTATATTAGGAAATGCACTAGTCAAAATATAAATTTTGTACCAAATAAACATTTTTTGCTTTAGTCTCACACATAAGGTGATATTTTAAAATATTAATTACCATCTATTTTCAGCACCCTGCAATAATGACATTCCTTTGTTCTTCCTCATGTAAAAACATTTTTAAAATTTGTACTTTTAGTCACTATTATTATATACTCTAGGCATTCCTAGATTATACCATCTCAATCTTTAACATCTATCTTTCCCAGAAGGATATTTTTAAAAAACAAACCTTAAAACTGAATTGGGGCGGGGGGGGGGGTGCGGTTCACAGGTAGTTCAGTGGTAGAATTTTCATCTGCTCTGGGTTCAATTCCTGGCCCACACACCAGGCTCCTCCACCCCTGCCCTTAACCCCCGCACCCCTCCAAAAAAAGCCACTGTGAACAAAATTCCCTACGATTGATACACATACAAACAGATACAGATGGAAATTTAGATCACATATCTGCCTCCGCGTGTATATGTATAAATATAGAAATACATATATATATAGGGAGACATATAAAATAACTGAATAGGAAAAGAAAATTCAACTTCCCTGTATATGAAATTGATAACAGCAACAGAAAAAAATGAAATCAAGTAATTTTTGGACATAATCTGTATAAACATACTGGGATGTGTTCCAAGGTCAAAAAGAAGTGCAAATAATTTTTGACCTTTGATTAAAAGTAAAATCAAACAGTTTTTGTCTAGAAGAATGCCAGCTAATGAATGCAGAATGAATAAATGAATAAGGAACATACCACTTTACAACCACCAATATATTAGTTCAGATGTCAGATGAATTTAGTAAACACGCTTTGTACTCCAGACTGTCGGCCCTGTACTAGTGATTTAGGCAAGGATAACAAACGGATGCTAAAACCGCCAAATGAAAGAAATTCTGGAGATTAAGATGGTCACACCATCTCAAAATATCATACTACAGATTAGTCCTAAACTACAGAGAGAAAAAGGTACCTCAGAAAGGAGGTCACTGGTGGATATACCTTCACCAAAACATCAGTGATGAGACTACAGGCCTCCTGATGGGATGGAAGGGGTAGTATAACCTCATCTATGTAACATCTCCAAAGGTGTCCAATCTCAATCAAATTACAAGAAAATCAAGCAAATCCTCAAAACTATCCATGTCCAAGGGGGGAGAGGGCGGGGGGGGCTTTTCTAAATGAAAGGAAACCAAGAGAAAGAAAAATGAAAAGCAATCCAATCTTTACTACATCCAGGATCAAACTAGTGAAATTTTCAGAGGACAGCCTATTAAAAAGTTACGTGTTTAATTATTTGGGTGTGACAATAGTACTGGCATTGAATGAGTGTGTCCTTGTTTTAGGAGATGTGACTGAACTACTTTGGGGTAAGGGGTCATGACATTTACAACTTACCCTCCAAGGGTTCAGCAAAAAAGGCAAGGAAATAGAAAAGAGAATGAAAGAAGAGAAGGAAAAAAAAATGACAGCAAGATAGGGATAAAGCAAATAAAAAACGTTAACTGATGAATCTATCTTTAAACTTTTTTCTATGGGTTGGAGATTTTTTTAAATATGAACCTTTGACTCAACCAAGTCACTCTGTTTCCCCACAGCAGTTCTACTTGGCTACTCTTTAACTTCAACAAATTACCCAGCTCAATTAGGCTTAATACTGAAATAAAAGTTCAAAATACTAGTTTAAGCCCCATCATAACTACAAAGAAAATACTGGCAAATATTCAAGCTCACAGAGAAAGAATAGAGTACAGGTGGCCAGCGGTGGGCCCGAAGAGAACGGGAAGCTCATGCATACAGGCATGAGCACATAATGGGCACGTGACTGGGGAGATGTGAAACTTTTACCAATGGGTGAGGGTACCGCAGCACTGTGAATGTGATTCATCCCACCAAATAGTATGCTGGGGAGTGGGTTGAAATGGGGGAAAAGTTTACATTGTATGCATCTTCCCACAATTAAAAAAAGAAAGAAAAGGCAATTAAAGAGACAATTACAACTGCATGCAATACATGATCCTAGATGGACTCTAGTAAGTAGAAAAGGCTCAAAAAGACATTAGGACATTTGAAAAAATGGACTATAAACTGTAAGCTTTCTATCAATGTTGAATTCCTTGAACTTCATAACCACACTTGAGGGGGAGTTACATAAAGGAATAGCCTTGGTCTCAGGCACAACGTACATGGCAGTATCAAGTGTTGAAGGAGAATGACATATACAACCTACACTCAAGTATTTTAAAAATGGACTGATGAGTCACAGATTTTTAAAGATGGATGATAGAATGGCAGGACAAATGTGGAAAAATGTTAAGATTGGTAGATTTCAAAAGAAGAAGTTCAATAATAATAATAATATTGGTATGAAGGGGAAAAAGCCTCAAACCCTTTGCATTTGGGCAGAACTTTATAGTTACTCACATACTTTGGATTCTCCCCTAAGTGAGCTGGGCATGTATGACAAAAGCTCCCCATTACAGACTCAGAAGGGCTGAGTAACTTTCAGGCAACCCTGAGCGTATCAAAGTGTAAATAAAGCTGAACTAGAATTTCTAGCCCAGCCTGCTTTCTGCACATCATGCATTCCCAAGCAAATACTTAATGATTAACAGCAGTTTGCATTATTTTAAATAATTCATGATAGCATTTATGTACTTTTCCTAAAATGCCAGATGATAGTATCTGTAATATGCCACAGCTCCTAGCAAAAAAACCCTCCAGCCAGACCTTGCCAGGAAGCAGGGTGAGGGCAGGGAGATGTAGATGTGCGGGGTTTTGTGTGTGTGTGTGTGTGTGTGCTAGCAGCAACTGCCCTTTTATAAAACCAAGTTTAAACCCTACTCAGGTCTGCAGAGGATTTTGCATATTCAACTATTCTCACTCAACATCAGTGAAGTGCTCCAAAGAAGATAAACTTTCACTCTTTAATCTCCCTGCAGACAAAGTGTGCCATAATTTTCTTCTTCTAAGGTAAAGTGCTAGTTTCTCAAGAAAAACTCCTATTAATATCTTCAAGTTGTATGGTACCCAGACTCCACCTAAGACCAGACATTCTTACACAGTGCCCTGAAGCAGAAATCTTACCAGACACACAACCTTAACATCGGCTGAAGCCCATGCCAAGCCTCTGATTTATTTAATGTGGAATTTTTACATTCCATAATGAGTTCTGCCATTTGAATGAGAGCTCCTATTGCGGCAGGAATAGTAACTCTCATTCTGGCTTTGCGATTTTGAAGTTTTCCTTTTTATGTCTTTACCCTTGCAGGGCACCTGAAGTGTTGATTAAATGCTAAATTTTCCCAGATTAGATTTTCTTTTCGCACTAAATCGTCACAGACCGGGATTTTCCCCAGCACTCAGTTAAATTAATCATCACCGCAAGAGCCTTTCTGCGTGGGTGTTAGGGGACCCAAATTCATTACTTGGTATGGTAGAGGACAAAGGTTTTGTATTGGAATTCCCAGTTTGTGTGGGTATTTTCAATTTTCCCATCACCTGTGCACATGAAAGACTTAAATAAGATTAACAGCGAGTCCCCATACACAGACTGGACATGGTCCTTTATAAACCATGAACATCCCCCCACCCCATCCCCACCGAGAGCTGTGAAAGGCTGTAGTATACCTGCAGATATCCAGGATGCAGACACCACCTTCTAACAGATCTGTGTCCTCTTTCTCTTTGGTTTCCCCTGGCTTGCCTTCAATCAACTGGGTGGGCCCAACCCAACATGTGCATTGTTAAAAGAGAACAGCAGGAGGAAGAGAAGAGGAAAGGAGCAAAGACCCTTTCTCACAATCAGGAAAATGCCACTTCCATTTCAACGTCACCCAGCACCCCGAGAAAAAAACCACACAGGGCTGGAATTTAGCCACGAACAGAATGAGCACAGCCCTCAATTCCTGGAGGCAGGTGAGCCAGCTGCTTTCCTGCTCCCTTCTCCTCGCCCACCCAGAACAGACCCACACAGCCATGAAAACCCAGAACAGTCACCAAAGCAGTCCCCGGGAGGAAGAGAGCCGGCCCAGCAGGCACGTGGGGCCAGCATGCCAACCCCCATTCCCAGGTCCCCAAGGGACTTGCTGTGTGTGCGCATACCACTTCGTGTATCTCAAAACTGCCTCTTTCCTTGCTCAGCAAACAGATGATAACATCAGCCTTCCCTCCACATGAAGCGAGAGGAAGGCATTTTGAGAACTGCACAGCACATCACAAACATTCCATACAACCACAAGTGGCAGGGGTGGGGGGTGAGACGGGCTCTCTCATGCTGCTTTCCACCTGAGATGCAGGTTCTTCTCTCCCTGCATGCCCAGGCCCTGAATAACAGCGTTTTCACCCACCACCATGACAGCTTCTCCACACACAACAGCCTCCAAAGAAATCCCACTCACTAGATTCCATACAACTCCAGGCTCTTCTAAACACCAGTACTAGAATGGGGGAGAATCCATTATGATTCTAGTGGAATCCACTACAGTGGCATGCAGTGGACGTTTATTAGATCTCAGCTGCTCCCTGTCTACCTCTCTTCCTAACAACATTCCGTTTCCCTTATAGAGGATTTCCTTTCCTGCTCTCCACATGGCACATATGCCTAGAGAACAGAGGGTAATCCAGCGGGACACCCTTGCTGCTATATGCCCTGCCTAGGTCTTACAGGGGTCAAGCGAAGTGTTCTCAAGGTCATACAATTATGAATATTTGCAAAAGGATATATTAGTCATAATAATAATAATAGTCAAAATCGCTTCTTCTATTCTGATTAGGTCCCCACCCCCCAACGCTTCCCATAGATGGTGATGGGAAATTACGGACACATTTCATTCTGCCTTAGTGGGCTATACCTACATGGTTCATAAGCATCTCGTTGCAGGTATATTATTGCTAGATGTTCCAGTGTAGGAATGGATTCCAGGAAAACTTACACTGCCTGCTAAGCCGAATCACCCACAAGACTGCAACAAGAGCAGCCATATCATGCTATGAAGAGATCCTAGGACACCTGAGTTATGAGGGAAGGAGGAAAAACTAAGGTTTGAAATGATCAAAGCCAGAAGCTAGTCTATAGAAAACTTTTTCATGGAGTTTTTACCATTTATTGAATCATTTACCCATTCATCAAATGTTATCACTTACCAAGTAAAATCACTAGAGATGTCCCCAAGTATAACAAGCCAAATGTTTACATGCCCTGACCCATAAAAAGTGGTGAACCATTAAGATGGCTGAAACAACAAAAGCAGTCACCAGGCTACAGGAAAGACTAGATGATTGTATCATTCTGTTTGCTCTTCAGACAATGATACTGCAGCACCACTGTCATAAAAAGACAGTGGTTCTTTTTAAAAAGAGAGAGAGAATAGGGCGGGCCACGGTGGCTCAGCAGGCAAGAATGCTCGCCTGCCATGCCAGAGGACCTGGGTTCGATTCCCGGTGCCTGCCCATATTAAAAAAAATAAAAAATAAAAAAATAAAAAAGAGAGAATAAAAATAACTATCAAGGTTATCCAGCAGTTAATCCATTAATGTTTTATCTTCCCAGACAGTGGTATCTGTGACATCTGCCACCTTCTAAAAATAATTAGATAATTAAATGATAATCAGTTGCTTCAAGTCCCTTCAAACCCAGAGAGAGCAGCTCCTCCTGGGAAAACTGCCAGGTGGATGGCAGCTGGAGTCTTGCTCGTCTTTCCCCATCCCCATCTTCTGGTCCAGAATGGAGATGGGCACAGGACACAATTCGACCAATTAATAGGTTCATTTGTCGCATGCATTCACACGTGCACGCTCTTCACACTTCATATCTTGGGGGTACTAACATGAGGACAGAACATGCAGGGAATTTCCTTCACTGTTGTGGTTAACTAGCAGCGATGGTTGAGCCTACAACTATGAAAGGTGTTCCTTGCTTCCTGTTTCCCAACACTCCAGAGGTGCCTGGATCCCCGCTGTTCCCAAGCCTGACCTCCCTGCCCTGCAATTCCAAAGGGCCCCTGGCAACCTAAATTAACACCTAAATTAACAAGAAACGGTTCTTTTGTCAAGCCAAGACCCGACCTGCCACCCTTCTGATCTATATGGGGATGCTGTATATACTGACGTACAAACGTGTTCAAGGCATGCTAAGAAAAAAACAAACACCACACTGTAAAAGTATATGTGTGTATGTGTGTTTACATAAACACACATCACAAATATGCTTATAACTACATGTGAAACTTCTGGGAAAATATACAAGAAACTATTAACAGTGATTGCCCTGAGAAGTGGGATTAACAGATGAAGGTAGCTTTAATTTCTTACTTATACCCTTTAGAACTTTGAACTCTTAAATTTTAAACAATAAACAACATGTACTAGAACAAAAATAATCACACAAAAACCCAGGCCCAATCCAAGTGAACAGTCCCTCATGCATGCATAAGAAATACTTAATCTCCTTTGGAATTTTTTTCCCTCCTCCTTCTACAGTGATTCCCTGGGACAATATTCACCCTTCAGCTCTCTTCCATCTGTGGCTTAATTCGATCTAACAGTCCACAGTTTCTCTGGGCAAAGAACCTTTTTCCTTACCTTATAAACAGGAACTGAATTGGCCAAGTTTAGCCCTAGTAGCATAAACTCAACACACTGACTTCCCCCCGTTAAATGTTTGCTGTTTAATGAATGACAAATTCATGAACAAATGAATTCCATCATTATTGCCTTATGATAATCAGTTGTAGTATTAATTACAATACCAAATTGACGCAATTGATAATAGTTAAATTCTAACAAACGTTTTTGCTTTTTGTTTTTAATGTTATTTGATTCCCAAGCTCCTTCTTTCCCCTGGCCAATGAAATTTTTCCATTGTTTGTAATAACCCCATCATATGCAAAGTACATTCTACCTTTATTACCAAAGGAGAAGCAGAGTTAAAAATTGAGGGTTGCAGGGATTAATGTTATATTTTTATTTCATTACACTGACAAGAAAAGCCTTTTCATACACTTGAAAAGACAATAAAAGAGGGGTAAACAAACAATATAGAATGTTAGAGTAACTAATATTCTCTGGGGTTTGCCCTAAGTTGAAAGGGTTTCATATTCATATTCATGAAAAAATATGGAAAGCATTAGTGAATTCATAAACATTTTTACTCTCACTTCAATCCTTATTTTAAAAGAAGGGAAACAATCATTTCTAAACCAATGGATTTAGACTTGTTTGTGATATCTTAGTTTTTTGTCAACTCTGAATTAACACATTATTTCCAACTTAGCACATATTTGAAGGAAAGATAAACAAGTTCCTTTGCTTTCAGTCCCCTCATGAACCCAAACTTTCTTACTCACCTTGTCAGAAGGTTAACTTTCTAAGGGGAAAAATCCTGCAGGAAGCCCTCATCTCCAATTCAGGAGGCATGACTAGAGCCAGGTCTTTCCGCCTTACAGATTCTCTCTGGCTCATCTTCAGCTTCATCAGGACACTCCCTCCAGCCTTGAGACCAATTCCAACAAGCCAGGAGGACATCAGGAAGCCCAGGCTGCCAGTCCAGCATGGAACATGTCCCTCTGGTTATAATGACGAGTCTCCATCATGCCTTGTTCCTATGGTTCAGTTGACACCCAGTGTGATAGTTGTAGTAACCTGCACACCATGTCTGATTCTTTGCTTGGTAACCCACTTAATACACTAGAACCTCTAGGACCTGAACCCTGCCAGGCACATAGTGAATTTTAGCTATTACTTAAAATATAGCAACGACGAGAGCTAGTTATTAGCTCTGCCTGCAGTGTGGAAAGTCCCCTGATATCATGTTAAACCACCCCCACTTCCTGTACCAAATTTTTCCTGCAGCTTAACTACTGCTGCTGTTATGTTTTTAAACCCTCTGGATATTCCATTCTGCCTGCAACTGTGGATGTATGACAGTACCCTTCCCAGGCCACATCTCCAGCCCAGAACCTTCCCCAACCCTACGGGATGGCCTAGTTCCAAGCTCAGCCTACTGCCTATAAGGACTACATGTAATTGGCTGGGATATGCCCTTCCTGTAATTTGACAGTGTAGAGACTGTGGGTAGGAAGACACAGCAATCTGGTCTACACCCATCATACTGGTCACAAACAATATACCAGGATCTGTGCCGGGTGCAGAACCACAAAGATGAATGTAGCAGAGCCTCGGCCATGATGCCAAGTACAGTGTGGTGAGGAGACAAATAACAAGACTATCATAAAACAACACAGACGCTCTATAACTACATACTCTTGGTTTATTACAGAACATTGATCAACAGCCTAAAAGTCTTCTAGATGAGGATGGGCGGTTCCTGGAGAAGGTGGTATCCAAGCAAAGTCTTACAGAATAAATGAAATTCAGTCACGAAAATTAAAAAAGAGTAAGGAACATCATGGAATATCCCACGTGTCCTAGGAGGTAAGCATGACCAAGTGGCCATGTGCTACAGGCTACACATATGTAATCTCACCCAATCTACAAAAGCATCCTTATAAAGGACATACTGTCAATTCCACTCTCCATATAAGAAAACCAAGATTGAAAGAACCTGACAAGGACCCACAGTCATTTCATGGTGGAATGACCGCATCTACCCTGACCTGAATCACCCAACACCAACACAATGTCCATTACACCACCAATGACCTTCGAAGAACCACAATATAGCAATGAAGGTCAGAACATTTAGTCTCTTTGCATTTAAACAATCACATGATGTGTACAAACATCCCCCCCCGCCCTGCCCAAATCCATTTTTCTCATAGTAGCCACTAAGAATCCACAAAAAGGAAAGAAGTTAAGGTTGTCTGCTTTTTGTCTCAGCATCGTCTACTACAAAAACCCTAACCTGCCACTAATTTGACCTTTCTGTTGTCTAGCATGGTGCCCAAGGGCAGGTTTTGGTGGCACAGCCTAAGTCCTCCACCTGTCCCACTGTTTTGAAGCCTTGTGCTAGGCGGAGGTGCCCTCACCTCTCCCTGCTTCTCCCCACCAGGTACACCACTTTGACACCTGGCCACCAAACCATCTTTAACTTTAATGCAGACATCAGGTTCATCTGGGAATATACATACCCACTAAGGTTCTGCACCCCATAAAACCTCTATACAATGAAAAATAAAAGAACAAGTGTCACCCACGGCACTGATAAAGACAGAGCTGGAGCCTCCCACCCACCCTTGATTACGAGAGAAGCACAGAGCAAGGGACAGAGTAGGAGTTTTACTGGAGAGAAAGAATGAGACTTATCAGTTCCCAAACAAACTACCAAAGAAAAGATAACTGAAGCATGGTCTTAAGTTTCAGCTCATGGAAGGAGGGAGGGAGGCTTGGTACATCCTGAAACTCCAACTGAGGTGGACAATACTCTATGCGTCTTAGTTTAAGGGCTGTGGACATAAAACATCCTTTATCCAAATTTATCCCTTGTGAGCTGATACTGAGATCTGGTGCTTTGGAGAAACCTGTGTTTCTATTCAATAACTGCTAGCAAGAAGGGTATACATATAGGCAGAAGGCCCGAGAAGGGTATACATATAGGCAGAAGGCCCGCCAGATCCTGGGCACATCTGACATCAGTGTTCTGCTCTCCAGCAGCATAAACCAGGCTGAAAGGAAGAAAACAGAGCAGTCTGATTACTACCAAGACATGGAATTTGGGGGAGGAAAGAGTTAGACAGAATAAACCAAACTCCAGGCCCGGCAATCTATTTTTAAATCATTTAAAAGGGAACCTCCAGACATCAAAAAGCAGCACCAACACCCCAAGTGGTTAACAGTTCAACTCCTGGAGCCTGCTGGCATCTCCACGCGGCTTTCAATGCCCACTGACTGCACCCGCACATGCTCCAGCCCCCTCCAAAGGGCTTATCTGAGGCCCTGCTGATCGTCAGAGAATTACTTTCCTTCCATGGCCTTTCATTCCAACTTCCCACCACGGGCTTCAAGTCCAAGCCCGTCAGTCTACTGCTGCCCTTCCCTTGCTTTCCAATCCAAATGGGGTCTCCAGGCCTTTCCACACTGTGGTCAATCTGGTAGCCAGGGGCCACATGTGATTATGTACAATTAAACCAATTAAATTTAAACAAATTAGTTCAGCTCCTCGGCCACACACACATTTCAAGTACTCAATGACCACACCTGAATGCTTATCACATTGATTCTAAAATGTTTCTGTGCTATTGGACAGCACTTGTATGGTGGCTATTAACTACGTGTCGCTTGACTGAGAGCCACAGCTGCCTGATATACCATAACCAGCCCAGTCTGCTAATTAGCATTCGCATTCAGTCATCCATTCATTTGACAAATATGAGGTAAGCACCCCTCACCTCTGTGCCAAGCACTGGCTCTAACTGCTGATACAAAAAAATTATTAAATCATTTTGTCAGCTGAAGAGTTCACAGGAATGTGGGGGAGCCCACAGCACCAAGACAATTATCACCTCATTTGGGACATTTCCCTGACATAAACCAGATGCTCGAGGCTCCATTCTTCTCAGTGCCCACTCCAGAATGCTCTGCCCTGCCCAAGAGCCAACCCCCAAATCCAGAGTAGTTCCCACTGCCCTGGTTCAATAAAGTCTCCACTTCCCATGTCTTCACTTAAGAGCTCGTTTTCAACACCCAATTTTCCTTTCCACCAAGTCACAGAAAGAATCTGCCTTTCCGTTCTCTTCCCCCATTCCTTCTCCTGCCAGCCCTGGGTCTCCCTCCATCTGCCTTCATCCTGTCTTGTCTCTGCATATCTATAATTCCAAAGCACTCCAACTCTCAGTCTATAAACAAGCAGAAGTTTCTATCTTCATAGGGAAAAGATCTTTTTTATATTTCCTCCTCTTTTCTGATCCATCAGAGTTCGGTAAACTTTTCCAGTAAGGGGCCAGATAATAGACTTGCAGACCATATATGGCCCCTGTCATATATTCTCATGTAGCACTTGTTAAAAGCTCTTTTAAAATGTAAAAAACATTCTTAGCTTGGTGGCTTTTGTGGATTCAACTCTGTTCCCCACAAACACTGGTGAAGTTGTAATCAGCACCGGTTTCTGTACAAATCAAGTTAAGACGAGGTCGAACTGCATGAGGGTGGTCTCTGAATCTAACTGCTGGTATCCTTATAAGAGACGCACAGTGAGAAAGACAGGTGACAAAAGCAGAGATTTAAGTGACACAGCCACAATCCAAGGAACACCAAGGATAACTGGCAACTACCAAAAACTAGAGGAAAGGAAGGATTCTTCCCTAGAGCCTCAAAGAGAGCACGGCTCTGCCAACACCACGATTTTGGACTTCCAGCTCAGTGCTGCCAGAGAGTAGACTTTTGTCATCAAAAATGTTCCAGTTTGTGGTGATTCGTTACAGCAGTCCCAAGAATGCTCATATTAGGGCCATACAAAATCAGGCCACTGCACTGGCCTTACTAAAATCATCAGTGCTTCGCTTTTACACCTAAAGATGCTTCAATTTTACATCTAAAGATTTTCACAGGTGAAGATAGAGTTGAGGAAGTCATATCCAGATTCATGGATCTTCCTCAACTCTTCAGGGCATTTCCTCTCATACACTAACACAAAGCGTTAAACAGTTCTATTCTGATGAGGGGTCAAACAACAAATGTTCAAAACACTTAAAATTCTGTAGCCACACAACACCTATTGAAGAGCATGCTTGTAAAGTGCTTAAAACACAGAAAAGGTATGTACTCACGCCATTCCCTATAAAAAAAACTGCCCCTTACTCTTGTTCAAACGGGCACAGATCAGAAAAGAACACTGTGTGGCTACCTTGTTAGCAGGGTCCTCATGAGTATACTATGAAGTATACTTTCACTAATTCATGCAGATCAATCTCAAATCATTCTAATGTGAAGAATAAATAATTCAGAAGTGTTTGGGGAACACATTTTAAGACCTCAAAAGGTTCTTTCACCACTTCAGTTTCACCAATCTTTGTCACCAATACTCTCAATTGCTTGTCTGTTACATGGGATTCTAACCACATCACTTTCCTTCTCCTATGCCCACTAATTCCACTTTAAAAACCTCAATCTACGCATTCTTTTCACAGTAATAATGTAGAGAGGTGTTCTTAGATACTAAGCCAAATAAAATATAAAAGATGCTATACTGTTCTTCTAATTGCTATTTCTAGATTCTGAGATGTTGTGCTATCTATGTATAACCTGGTATTTCCCTGGAACTCTGGGTAACTATGTAACACCCAAGACTCAGAGGAGGAGTTCTGCAGCTCTGAAAGTTAAACTTTGCCATATACAGCACTGCTGAAGAAACCGAAAAAGATATTAGGCTTCAATTAGAGATAAGAACAAAGCTGACCAAGTTGGGGACTAAGGTAAGTCAGAATACAGGGGTAAGGAGGACATTGCCTATATTTTACAACTCCACCTATAGTATGAGAACAAAGAGAGATATATTTTGAGAACAAAGAGATATATTTTGTCAGAAATTTTGTATAACACACAATCTAACTCAACCTGTCAGAATATCTGATTTAAACAACCCCAACACACAGTTCCCAGAATGGGAACGAGGCTTGTAATTCTATACAGCTTAATGTAATGCCTGAACACATTCCAAGGTATGTTGATCAAATCACTCAAAAATATTGACAAAATCCCCTGAGGGACTGGAGCAAAAACATGGAACCATTAAAGCTTTACCACTGGGGAAACCCCTGATACTGTCTCAAACATTAGAGACTCCCAAGTCAATAGGCCAAGCCCTTGATCCTGAGGCTTGCTTTTGTGAAGTGTAATTATGTAGAAGCTAAGCCCACCTACAGTTAGGCCTAAGAATTACTTCCAGAGGACTTCTCTTACGGCTCAGCTGTGGCCTTTCTCTAAGCCCAGCTCTGCGGGGAAAATCCCCAGGGGTGAAAATCTCCCTGGCAACATGGAACATGACTCCCAAGGATGAGCCTGACCCTGGAATCAGCAATGCCTTGCTGACCAAAAGGAGGAAAAGAATTGTTAAAAATAAGGTATCGGCTGAGAGAGTCCAAACTGAATCAAGAGGCTATTCTGGAGGCTACTCTTATGGAAACTTCAGCTAGATACTGATATTTGCCATGGTTTGCCAAACCCCAACTAAAACCATTCCTGTCAACCATAAAGAATATCTAAACCTTTGAGATTCTACAAAAGTTCCACGCACTATGATTACTTTCCAGAAACCTACAACCTCCAGATAAGTTCCTAGATCAGAAAAAGTCCTGAAACCCACAGGGGTCAGCCTCTCCAAGAACATCAACTAGTCCCATCCCCCATCCCATATTATTGACAGCTCCTTCCAACATGAAAAAGTCAGAATGGGCCAAATACCCCTAAAGAGTAGGAGGAAGAGCAAGGGTGATGATGGAGTTATACAGAGAAGGTGGGGTTTAACAAATGAGTATGAAACATCACACTGATATTTCTTTTAGCCTCCAGTACTTTAGAACAGCTAGAAATAAAAACCTAAAATTGTGGAATTGTAATCCATACCAAAGTATGAAATTTGTTCCAAAACTAATTGTTGCGATGTACTTGGAAATTTATTGCTTTTATGTACATATGTTATTTAAAGAGAAGGAGGCCTATAACAGAGAAGATAGGATTTAACACCTGAGTATGACTGCTGAATCATTATATTCATATTTCTGTTGGTCTCCAGTGTCTTGGAGCAGCTAGAAGAAAAAACAAAAAATCATGGAACTGCAACCCATATCAGACTTTAAAATCTGTTCTATAACTACTTGTTTGAAATACATTTGGAAATTTATTGCTTTTTTGTACACATTATATTTTACAATAAAAAAATTAATAAACAGAAAGAATGGGAGAAGGATCAAAGGAAAAGGACGAGTTACAGCAGAGAAGTCAGGATTTAATAAATGAGTACATATGACTGTTGAACAACTATACTGATATTTCTTTTACTCTCCAGTGTCTTAGAGCAGCTAGAAGGAAAAACCTAAAATTGTAACCCATACCAAACTCTGAAATCTGTTCTTTAACTACTTCTTACAATGTACTTTGAAATTTATTACTTTTTCATAGATGTTAAAATTCACAATTTAAAAATGTTAAAAAGGGGGATAAGGAAAAGGGTTGCTTATAATTATTAAAGACTTTTAATTTTTTTAAAAAGATGCTGTTCTTTAACATTGTTACCAAATATTAAAGACAGATGTATTTCTATCTTGACAAATAATAAAAAGACACTGTTTTTTAACATCAACTTTAATGGGAAATCAATGCTGGGCTCTGTAGCCTGAGCATATTTAAAAGGATATGGTTATTTTCACAAAACCAGAAACATTTCTTCAACACAATTCACCATAATCACGTCTTATGGGTTTGTCTGACTCCAACACAAGGGGATCTGGTTACTTATATACCTCTGCTGGTTTGAAACTGCTGTGTACCCCGAAAAGCCATGTTCTTCAATCCTCATTCAAGACCGTTGGGTGGGACCTTTTGATTAGGTCATTTCATAGAGACATGCCTCCACCTATTCAAGATGGGGTTGCTTACTGGAGTCCTTTAAGAGAAAACCATTTTTGGAAGAAGATCAGAGCTGACACAGAGAGAGATACCTTTAGAGATGCAGAAAGAAAACACCTCTAGGAAAGCCGTTTGAAAAGAGAAGCCAGGAGAGAAAGCTACCAGACGTCTCCACGTGCCTTCCCAGCTGACAGAGAAACCCCGAATGCCATTGGCCCCTTCTTGAATCAAGGCATCTTTATCTGGATGCCTTAGTTTGGACATTTTTATGGCCTCAGAACTGTAAACTTGTAATTTAATAAATTCCTTTATAAAAGCCAACCCAGAGCGGGCCACGGTGGCTCAGTGGCAGAGTTCTTGCCAGCCATGATGGAGATTGAGGTTCGGTTCCCAGTGCCTGCCCGTGCAGGGAAAAAAAAAAACCCAACCCATTTCTGGTATAATGCATTCCAGTAGCTTTAGTAAGTGAAAAGAATACTCCAAGACCATTGCAACCATCGGTTGTACAGGGTAAACCTCAATGTTCACAGGGTGGGATTCAGAGTTACTTCTAGTTAAAATTCAGGGGAGAAAAACACACGGCCCTCTGCCCGTTCCCAAGACTGCAAGTTGCACACATTCTTCACCCCCATTTCCTTCCTTCTATAAACAGAGCTCATGCATGTGGAGTGACTGACTGTTCCACTACAGAGTCTAGAGGGCTCTTTCCCAACTCCTGCTACCAACCCCAGCTCCTTCCTTCTATAAACAGGGCTCATGCATGTGGACTGACTGACTGTTCCACTACAGAGGTCTAGAGGGCTCTTTCCCAACTCCTGCTACCAACTCCAGCATTCCCAGGAATGCGGCCCACAAAGCAAGGCTCATTTCCATACATGAACTCCACACTTTTATGGCAATGAGACAGGTAGGGGTGCATAGTTTTGGGAGACGGGGGGCAAAGAGGTACAACAATTCAACTGGGATGTTTTCTGGAAGCCTGTGTCCCTGCAGCTCCAAGCTGTGAAGAAATAGTAGCTCAGATGTTTGCTTCCTAAAAAGGGAGTGATACAAGAGTTACTAAACATTTCCCAGCTCCACAGGTAGAAATGCTCACGAGTCCTATGAAGGGAAGTACCAAGTTCCCCAGTAAGTAATGGGAACCAGGATTCAAACCAGAATACCCTGATACCACTCACCCCAGATGCCACATCTATATTAGTAAAGCTACAGAAGAGGAAAACGCCAACACTCTGCTGTTAAAAGGAACTCAGCATACTAAAAACCATTGTTCTGTAAACTTTCAGTGGGTAAGCTGCATGGTGTGTGAATTCTGTTAATACATCTGCTCTGGGTTTTTTGTTGTTTTTTTTTTTTAATGGTCAATAGCAGCCAAGAATGAACACAGCTCACTGATTGTAGAGCATACAGCAATATGCTTCAACACTGAAAGAAAAAGTTATTTTGTCAGCAGAAAGCATTTAACAGAGAACTATATGAAATTAATATGTCCAATAAGTAACAAATACATGTTGTCAGCAAAAAAAAACTATTTAAATCACAAAAAATAAATTTTGGAGTACTGCCAAACCCAACTTTTGTCTTATATTCATTTAAATGCCTTAACTTGTTTTGATTTTGCTGTGAAAAAGTCATGGGAGTCACAATGAAAGAGAACAAAAGCTGTCATCCACCTGTTTAGCATGATCTGAGAGCTAAGCAAAAAGAGACTGCTTTGATAGCTTACTGATTTGGGCCAACAGATCTTTGACAATCCTTCTACTCCCCTCCCTCCCCAAGTCCTCTGCTCCCTGGGCTCTGCACTCTGTCTTTACCAAACGCTTACACTGAAATTCTCAACTTCAATGTGCCCCCTCTCTATAGGCCATACGGCCACGTCCCCAGCACCCAATGCCTGGCACTAAAGGGGCATCAGTGGCACCAGCTTGAATTGGACTCAGTCACAGCCTGAGAAAGATGGCTTGGATGTGTGTCTTCACCGAATTTACAAGCACCAGAGGCGAAGGGCAGCATGTGGGAATTTCTGGAAACCTGTTCTGGCCTATTGCTTTAGAATTCCTGACTTTCCTGTCTTCAAAATACTGCATGATTACTAAATTATCAGCATGTCTTTACTGTGGGTTCTGCTATGTGTGATATGATCCGTTTCCGCCTTAGAAACTACCCTGACCTTAGCCCCTTTAAACACGTAGCTGTCAGTGTCCATGGAACATTCCAGGAACAGCCAGCCTCTCAATGGTTCTATACATGGTCAGAACCTGAAAACTGCATTTTCTCAATGCCTGAGGGAGGGAAGTGTCTCTCTCATTGAGGGCTTCCCATCAGAAGGGAACCAAACATTCCCTAAAGTTCAGGCATTTTCCTAAGTCATCTCCCTGACATCAGAATATATCTCTGAACTGGAGCACTTATATTTATGGAATGTGTGTGTGTGTGTGTGTGTGTGTGTGTGTGTGTGTGTATACATACATATATATATTCAATAAAGGATTAGAAGATTGAAAAAAATCTGAGGGGGTGGGGAGAGAATAAGTCTGATTATTCAATCAGAAATAGAGAAAATTATCACAAAGAGCACCGAAAGGAAGCAGTTCATTCATTTATGTACTAAACGCACAGTTGGTTAAGTATTCATGCCCTGTGCCTGATATGGTTAGAAGCAGTGGGAAGGCTGAGCAAAACTAGGCAAGATCCAATTTCTAAGGAGGAAAGGCAGCAGGGAAAAAGGTTCACAATCCATCCTGCAGACACATACACATACACACATCTTTGTTAGGTATTAAATAGGGAGAAATGTGCTTGGAGATCACTCTCTAGGGTTTAATTCTTCCCTTAGGGCCTAAGACGGAGAATCATACTTTTACTCCAATTATTCCCTTCTTTACAAATCAGTTAAGGCTCAGAGGCCCAGGGTGGAAAAGAAATGACTAACACAAAATTTTGTTAAACATCACCTATTTATTAAATCACCTCCACTCACTCACTGAGGGGTCCACAGCTAAGGTTTTGACCAAGATCGATTGATATACACTGCTAAAGTCCACCGGAAGCTTTTGGAAAGCAACAGCTGCAGATGCCTCCAGGGATTCAGTCAACTGAAACACTTTCTTCTCTGCAAACATCTCAGCAAGCCTGCTGCCTCAAATTTCAGCACTGCTAAAACTCATCTTCCTGAATAAGCGGCAATTCATACTATTCACGGCTTTAAAGGGCCATTAAGGGCTTTGCTCACCAGAAAGTAGAGATTACTTATATTTAAGAACCAAGAAATAGTTGTCTATGGGGGGTGGGAGAGGCCAAAACACTCCAGGTGTGTCTTATCAGTTCAAAGTACCCCAAAAAGAGGAAAAATTTTAAATTGTTCTGAGACCCCATGTGTAAAATGGAGTGTTCTCTCCACCCCACCACACCCCTTCCCTTTCTCTTTGACCTTTCTCTTTGACTCAAACATTGTATGAGCGTCTGAATTAATATTGGGGAGGGAGGGGACACCCACTGGGGATCTAAGCACCCTGTCTATCACTAACCCCCTTGTCTCCCATCTCCAGGTCTCAGGACCAAACATCTGAATATTCCTGTGAGAACTCCTCCCTCTGCTTATACTGCCCTTATCCCTCCCACTTTCAAGGCCCAACTCAAATTGCACCTCTTCCAGGAAGCCTTCCTTCACACACCACTCCCTTTCCCTTGAGGTCAGGGGAATGCATCTGGGGAAATTTGGACCTTGGTGTGAGTAAGGGCCAAGGAGGAGGGGTGAGCAGGCCAAGGAAGAAAGGAAGACCCTTCTAAGGCCAGCGGCTCACAGGCGCCGCTGCTCATTAGAATCACCTGTGGTGCTTTAAAAGCAAAGATTTAAAAAATCCAAGCCACAAGTCCAAGTCTTCAAACAGTCCTCCTGAAAGATTTCCAGGTAGTCAGGGGTGGTAGAGCACAGGGGTTGGGAGTACGAATTGAGGGGTCCGGGATCGAGAGGCCAGAAATCAGATGCTCCTTTCAAACTCTTTCTTCTTGTCAGGAAAACAGCCAGGCAGCATCCCTGCAATCCTAGCACAGCCCAAGGGGGTGGCGAGGGGGTGAGGATGCCCGCAGACAGGAAGCACTCACCAAATATTCAAGATTTTAAAGACAGGGGAACACCCTATGCGCCTGACCCTCTGGGCTCACCAGGCTCCAGCAAATGCTGGAGGCTAGGGGAGAGGAGGGGAGGTTAGGGGAGGTCAGGACAGGGGACGGGAGGGGAGGGAAGAAGATGGGAGAGGAGAGGAGGGGAGAGGAGAGAAGGAAAGAGGAGGGCAGGGGAAAAAGACCATCTTCTAGGTAAGGTATAAATCCGAACACAGCGCCCAGGTGCAGCAGAGGATGAAGACCAGGAAGCTATGAGGGTAAGGACAATTCTGGGAGTTGACACATCACACCCAGAGGTCCCAGGGTAGGTCCCATCCCATGCCGGAATGGAGCAAAAGGAAAGAGGTGGGGGGAGGGGGCAGATGGGACAGGTACAGACAGAAGACGACAAAGCCGGAAGGCCAGTGGGCACCTGCACAGGACCCCGGGGCTCAGGTGTGCAGGCTGATAGCCCAGGAAGCAACCTGCATGAGACACGCACACCATGCCCAACCGCTTGCTGCTACTCACTTGGCAGCACTCAACAAGCAGGCGAGACAAAGGCTTCTCCAGGGGGAGTAGATGCTAACACAGCCTATACTTAGTCCCTGCTGGAGCTAGGGAGGCTACTTTTAACTCAACACATCTGAAAACATAAGGTGGGCAGGTATTAAAGTCTAAGGGTAAAATATGCCATATAAAAATGTATATATTATTAAAAAAAACTGGAAACATCTTCCTGGTTGTGACATTCTAAGCTTTCATGAGTTGAAGTCACCCCAGATAAGTGAAAATTACCTGAGCAATAAGACAAGAATATCCTTAACATTGAGAAGCCAAGGGGATTTTCTCCACCACACCACCACCACCACCACAATCCCGCCTTTATCCTGAAAGACAAATTTAAGTACTTTTGGAGAGGAAATTAAAAAGGGAAAATGCACTTTTTTTTAAAGCCTTTACGTGGCTTTAAGTCCATGGATCATTTAAGAACATTAAATGTGGGATGTGGCTTGTTCATAAAGTACAAGTCTTAGGAGAAACTGACTTTTAAACTGTAATTTATCACACAATAACTACAAATTTAATAACTGAATTTGCTTTAATTGCTTTTCAATTGTGCTTGCAAAATGTGAGAAAGCCCTTAATTTCTGCCTATTTATTAGACACAGAAAACTTAAATGCAGAAGAAAAATCATTCTAATAAAACAAAGAAGGTTTTCTGTGTCATCCACAGTGTCATGGAGACCCAGAGGCTACTTCTTTTACCAGAAGAAAAGGAGAAAAAGGATAGAAAAGATCTATATTACATTAACATAATATCTGGCTCATAAACATACTTTTATTTTGGAAGCTGTCAACTAGAGGCAGGGTTCTTCTCATGCTCATTTTTCTTTTTTCAAGTCCTCTAAAACCACAAGACTTCAGAAAGGCTTTCCCCGCATTCACAAAGTTTTTTAATTCCTTGGAGGTGTCTGTTCCAGGGTTGGGAGTACTTATGCACATTAACCCATTTCTTCCCGGGTATAGAGGAGGGAGGCAAGTCAAATAAAGGCTTCCTAAAGGCATCACAGTTATAGTAAGTCCACCTTACACTGCTCCCCAAGTGACATCAGAGGAGCCAGGCGGCCGCGTTTGGGAACCTGCAAGACCCCAAAGCTCTGCACAGTCAGACTGCATCCTGGACCAGCCCAGCTCACACTTGCCAGAACTCCTGAGCCTGCACTGATGGGTGTCCTGAAAGTGTTAGACACACTGCCTGCTCCCTGTCCTTCCTCGAGCTGAAACTCCATCTTCCAGGCACATGCGGGGGTGCGACCATCATCACCCAAAACTGTCTTTGACTTTGGGCACCAGGAAAACTGACAGAGCAGAAGCCATCAATAGTTAAGTATTTTGGCTTTGCAGGCCTTATAACTCCGTCATTGTGGGACTGAAACAGCTGTACAAAGTATATAAATGAATAGGAGTAGCTGCTTCAATAAACTTTCTTTAGAAAATGGGCTGCGGGAGCACCGTGCCCTGACAGAGAATATCGTGCTTCAGATACTCCACTGGTGATTAAAATTTAGCAAGCCAGACAGTGTCTATATTTTAGAACCACATACTCTTTGTGACCAAGGAAGAAAGGTTTATTTGGTCAGGAACTGAAATTTTCTGTAGCACATGAAAATCTAACTCAACCTATCTGTATAGCCCATTTGAACAATTGAAACACAGGGAGCCTAGAATAAGAAAGAGGTCCTTTAATCCTGTATATATTAATGTAATGCCAGGATACATTCTAGAGTATATTAAATAGATAATCAAAAAGTATTAGGGGCAGGCCACAGTGGCTCAGCAGGCAGAGTTCTTGCCGGCCATGCCAGAGATCCAGGTTCAATTCCCGGTGCCTGCCTATGCAAAAAAAAAAGTATTGAGGGGTGCACGGGTGGTTCAGTGGTAGAATGTTCACTTTTCATGCGAGAGATCTGGGTTCAATTCCTGGACCATGCACCAGGGGTGGGGGGGTGGTGATTTTTGGCAAAGTCCCTTGAGGGATAGGAGAAAGAACATGGAACCATTAAACCTTACCATCAGGGAATCCCCTGGTACTGTCTCAAACTTTAGGGACACTCAAATCAATAGGCCATGCCCTCGATCCTAAGGGTTACTAGTGGGAAGCTTACGTAGGTAGCAGAGAAGCTTACACTACTATAGGCATGCCTAAGAGTTACTTCTGGAGGACCTCTGTTGTTGCTCAGATGTGGCTTCAGTCTCTCTAAGCCCAACTCTGTAAGTGAAATCATTGCCCTCCCCCCTACATGGAACATGACATTCAGGGGTGAAAGTCTCCCTGGAGACATGGGAGATGACTCCCAGGGATGAACCCAGACCTGGCACTGTGGGATCAACAATTCCATCCTGACCAAAAGGGGGAAAAAGTGTGATCAATAAAGGAACAGTGGCAGAGAGAGTTTAAATAGTGTCGAGAGGCTACTCTGGAGGTTGCTCTTACACAAGCTTCAGGTAGACCTTGCTACCTATCATAACCTGCCAACCCCCAACCAGGACCATCCCAGCCAATCCTAAAGAACACCTTGGGCAATATATAAGATTCCACTAGGGTTCCAGGCACTAGAGTAACTTGCCAGAAACCTACAACCTCCAGATGGGTCCCTGGTCCAGGTAAGTCCTGAAACCTAGAGGGCCCAGCCTCTCCAGAACATTAGATAGATCCATGTCCCTACCCCACATTAGTGACCAGACCCTTTCAATATGAAAAATTTAGAATTGTCATAGCCCAAATACCCCTAAAGAGAGAGATGGAGTTATACAGTGAAGATAGGATTTAACAAATGAATATGAATTCTGAATCCTTATATTGATATCTTTTAGTCTTCAGTATCTTAGAGCAGCTAGAAGTAAAAATCTAAATTTGTGGAATTATAACCCATGTCAAACCCTGAAATATGTTCTACAACTAGTTGTATGCTGTGCTTTGAAATTTATAGCTTTTTTGTATATATACTATTTTTCACAAAAAAATGAAGGAAAAAAGTCAATTGTGATGATAAAAAAATACATATAAGCCTTCTAGCCTCCTATATTCTGGAGCAACTAGAAGGAAAAAAATCTGAGAAGATCGTATGGTAGCCCATGACAAACTCTGGGATCTGTCCTGTAACTACCTGTTGAAGAGTACTTTGAAAACTATTGCTTTTTTATTTCTTTGCTTTGTAAATATGTTATATTATACAATAAAAAAGTTAAAGCATTTAGCAAGCCGATACTTGTCTTTAAGTAGCTTTCCAAGAGACACAGCATAGAATGAAAACAATCAACACTTCCAGTACTTTTCTGCTGGGGTTTCCCAGGAGCAGTCAACAACGTGTATGCTGTGGCATGCTGCCCCTCCAACTGCAGACAGCACCCTCTGAGAACTGCCCTCACCCAGGGCGGGCCCCAGTGGGCAGGTCAAGGGTTGGCGGTGGAGGCATCAGAAAGGTCCAGCTGCCCTGACTTGAGTCAGGACCACCACGCGGGGCCAGCCCAGCTTGAGTTCCCCTGGGGGGCTGCTGAGGCCTGGTGATCCAGCACAGCCCCGCTGCTACTTCTGGACAGTCCTGCCCCCACCTCCAAGTATTTACCCTGGGACCCTCCCCCATGGACAGCCTGCACCCTAAGCCCCACCCCAGTTTGCTCCCCAGAAAACCTAATCCCCAGCAGTGGCCCCTAAGGGTCACATCCAGGCAAATGAGGACACTGATGAATTCTGACAAAGCAAAATGCACTCCAATCTCGATTTTCTCACTGACTAACGTCTACTGCACAGGCATTTTCTCTTAATCAAGATGCCACTACCTTATACTTCATATTTAATATTCCAAGCTGTGTTTAGGGTCTCCAAAGTATTACAACCTTCTTCAAAAGGGCAATTAAATAATGCATGTTCCCAAGACTTCCTTCAATTACAACTCCCGGGGAACTACACTGAGCTAAGAATGACTTCAAATAATAAAGCAAAGTCTACTTTTAAATATTTCCATTTAAATATAATTTTTAAATGACAGCAAATAAAACAGTTCAAGCTATGCTGAATAGGTAATAAAAGCATACTGGAAAAATGTTGTGTTTAACAGTCACATCTTTAACATTAATTCATTCCCTCTCATGTAACACTTTGCGCAAATTAAGCCATAAAACCTTCTGCATCTCCGTCTTCACTCACCGCCAGTAATCTCTGGCCTCCAGACTAACGCCAAGCACAGCGCAGAGGCCATAAACATCATTAGCCCACTGCAAGCCCAGACACTCCCCAAACACTCTGGCGTCCATAAATGAAACAAAACCAAATAACCTGATTATCCAAGCCTACAGAAATAGGTTAACAGCAAACTAGGGTCCACAGGCCCGATCTGATCTCTGCCCGTTTAAATAACCCACAGGCCAAAAAAAAAAAAAAAAAAAAAAATAGATTTTATGTTTTTTAAATAGTTGGGGGAAAGCCAAGAGAAAAAGACTATTCCGTGGAAATTATATGAACTCCAATTTCAGGGCCCATAAATAGTCTTACTGGCACCCAGCCACATGGGTCCGATTCGTCCTGTGCGTGCTGCACAACAGGGCCCAGCCTGACCCCACTGCACGCCCCTGCTCAGCACAGCCCCTCTGGCCTGAGGGCCCCGGGCCAGGATACCGGCCCTCTGCCTCCTGGGTCAACAAAAGGAAAAGACTAGACCACGCAGTCATCAACATTTCTCCCAACTTTTGCGAGATTATTCCTGAAATCTACCTTATGCTCACAGAAGGTACAGATGTACTGACACAGAATAGGGGAAAGGGGGCTCTGCCACCCAGCAGGCTGCAACTATAAAAGCTAAGCAGTCTACACTCCTAATTTGGGCAGAGGCAAATTTCACTTACTTATTTTGAACCAGTCTCCACCTGCCCTTCAAAAAGAGCGAAGGAGCAGCTAAGAAAGCTCACTGAACCAGACTGCCACCAAGGGAGGAGCTTGTTCAAAGAGGCTGTGCTCTTCTCTCCATCTCCCAACATCTCGTCCCTCACACTCATGCACATGCACACACTAACTCACACCAATGCACACATTCTCTCACACACTCACACAAGGATTCTTACACACACACACACACAGAGCTTCACTGTGAATCTTGGAGCAGCTACACATATTCTTATTTCTTACACAAACAGGGCCAGAAGGAAAGCCTTGGTGGAAGGTACAGCGCAGCACGCTAACATTACTAGGAGCTTAAGCATTCTACCCTCTTAGGCAGAAAGAGAAAATTAAATCTAAGACATCTCACACTTCAAACAGTGATAGTTTTAAAACTAAATCTCTCTGGGGAAAAAAATTGTTTTCTCTGTGAAAACAAGGAGAAATAGTGAAAGCATGTGCATGTCAAACGATTTGATTTACATAACAATTTAAGTGCAGCCCAAGTTGGTATAGTTTGATGCCTCACATGCACTTAAACACCAACATACACTTACATTAGAAATAAAATGGGTTTAGTTTTTTTCCTGCTCAAATCTTAAACAGCAGAGAACAAAAGGCACAATAATACGCAGGGGACTATAAATTTTTCCACTCAATTCTGGATAATTTCTTTTGTAAAAGCAAAATTCTATAATGTAAATCATAGCAAAATTTCTTCTTATTAAGCAATTATATACCATTTGGATACTCTAGGGAGAGCCTAATAGTTTCTTACCAGAGGAGTACAGGCTCAGCATGATCCCCGCAGTATCTGACATTACATGGTGTATAATTATATTTTCACTTTTCTTATTAAGAAATGTGTCCAAATTCCTAGGAATGCAGAATATTAAAAAAAAACACACACAATATACATTCAATCCAACAATTACAATAATGCTTTAAATATTCAGAGCAAAAAAGAATATGTCTCTGATTTCAGTCTAACAGGGAACTTGGAATAGTACAAAATAGCTGCACTGTAACACTGTAATATAAATGCTTAAGAGTATTACATTGTATTGTGGGCGGCAATGGAAGGTGAGATGAGGGGAAGGAAATCTCACAAAGCTGATGGAATCAAGAAACCCAATAAATCCCAAAGTCTTGCCTTTAACTTCTTTCCATCTCCTAGGCTAGCCCCTGGCCCCAGTTATCTTCTCTTTGGAATATCCCAGTGGGATCCAAGTGGTCAGCCCACGTCCATTCTTGACTTCCAAGTCATTCTCCAAGGAGCAGCCAGAACCCAGCTCAGCATACACAACTTGCTACATCCCTGTCAACAGCTGCCCAATGCTCTCAGGACAAAAGGCAAAATCTTAACACTGCAGACAGAGTTACAAGAAGGGTAGCTCTGGCAGCCCAGAACCTCCTGTCCCCTCCACTCATGCCTCAAATTCAATCTTAAATGTTCATTCCTCAGGGATTAAATAAGATGTCCCTGCAATACACTTTCACAGTCACCTGGATTTCCCCATTGCACTCACCACTGTCATGACTTAATGTTTGCATGCACATATTT
Organism: Myrmecophaga tridactyla; assembly: GCA_004026745.1. NCBI lineage: Eukaryota > Metazoa > Chordata > Mammalia > Pilosa > Myrmecophagidae > Myrmecophaga > Myrmecophaga tridactyla. The sequence goes on from PVIY010034227.1 coordinate 26,034, forward strand.
GTTTCTCTTTCTCTCACCAGCTGGGCTGTGCATGTCATGGCAACACAAATCTTGTGTGTTTTACTCACTGCTGTATCCCTGCTACCTAGGGCTTTCAAACAGTACTGATCAAATATTTGTGGAACAAATGAACAAAAGCAGAGGGTGGGAGAAAAGGCCACCAGATAAGGGTGCATGTCTGATAGGTAGAATTTAGACTGACAGCAAAAGAGGAGAGGTGGGAAGCTCCACTTGTGTTTCAAGAGTCAGTCTTCCAACTTGCACCTGCATTCCAGTCAAGTTCACAGGGTGGGGGTGGAGGGGCCAGTGAGCTTAGATGGGGAGAGGGATGAGGAATCAGCCACATCTTTATTTTCACCAAATTCCTTATAAATGTAGGCACAAACCTTCGGGATATCAGCAAACGACTGAGGTTTTCACCAATAGAAATTACCAATATCTTCACACTATACCATGGATATGGCATATACTTCAAAATAATGCTGACACTCATCACTCCTTGGAAATGAAGGTAATGGTGAAATTCACTGCTAGTTAGGTTCAGGAGTCAGCTTGGTCAAGTGCTGATGCTCCTCTTTCTGTTGCTGTGGACTTAACTCATCAGCATGTAAAAATTCATCTTTGGCTGATGGCAGGCAGCTAAGGGGAGTGCTGTCTGCAGTAAGTGCCATTTAGTTTAATTAGCTAGATGTCTAAAACAGAGCGGTCAGAAGAAAAGAGACCGGCTCAGCATACTTCATCTCACCAGGCAGAGCTCAGACCCAGACATTTGGAGATGCAGAAAGGAATTACCCTGGGGAAAGCCGTTTGAACCCAGAAGCTGGGAGGGAAGCCCAGCAGACATCCACCACATGCTTTCCCATATGACAGAACACCAGAGAGAAGCCTTTCCTCCAAAGAACTGTAAATCTGTAACTAAATAAATCCCCTTATTAAAAGCTGATCCAGGGTAGTGCAATGGTAGCTCAGTGGCAGAATTCCCACCTGCCATGCCAGAGACCCAGGTTCACTTTCCAGGGCCTGCCCATGAAAAAAAAAAAAAAAAACATTAAAAAGCCGACCCATTGTTTTAACTGTTATTTCTAAATTCTGAGATGAGATACTGAGCTGTTCTATATAACCTGGTTGTTCCTATCCTAGAAACTTCGGGTATTTCTGTGACACCTGAAACTCAGACTTAGAGCTCTGAAGCTAAGAAAGTCAGCAGTACCGGTTACAGGAACTGCTTAAAAAGTTGAAAAAGGGTGCAACAGGACTGGATACAAAAACTCAGAAATGGACAGCACAATACTACCTAAGTGTAATG